>JAGKTI010000688.1:0-22654 GCA_018397915.1 Birgus latro | reverse complement strand
CCACATCCATTCCATTACTATCTCTCCCCCATGCTTCAGCATTTCACCACACACTCCATCAATTCCTGGGGCTTTCCCCATTTTAACTTTCTTCATTGCTTCCACCACTTATGCCACGATAATTCTTACACTCATTTCGCTCACCAGTATTTTTGTACAGGGGTACAATCACAGCCATTTTCCATTCTGCTGGCACAGTTTCACACATCCATGCCTTCTTACATATCTCCAACAAGCACTTCATTCCACTCTCACCACTACATTTAATCATCTCTGCATACCCCTCATCAACCCCAGCTGCTTACCCATTTTTCAGCCGCTCCACAGCACTCTTCACCTGTGCGAGTGTCAGGTCTCCTGGCAATGCATTCGCTCTCTGCACACCCCCAAAACCAATCATGTTTACAGCCGCTCTGCTCTCTCTATTCCCCTTCATCAGGCCTTCAAAATATTCTTTCCATCTGGTCCTTACTTCATCTCCGTGGGTTAATAATCTACCACTTATATCCTTCACATCATCACATTTCTTTTCGCTTTCACTTCTACATTTCTGCACCTCTTTCCAAAATAACTTCCTATTCTCAGAGTAGTTTGCATTCATTTTTCTTCCCAGATCATCATTTACCTCCTCCTTTTTCCTCTTCACTAGTCTCTTTACGTGCTTCTTGCTCTCAGTATATTCAGTTCTTATTTCTACTGAACCCCCTGTCCTGCGATCACTTTAGCCACTTACTTCTTCCTCTTTTCCTCCATTGCTCTCATAACCTCATCATCCCACCATGCCGTACCTTTCTTCTTTGTTGTTACTCTTTACACACCACACACCGTTTTAGCATTCCTAACTAAGTAATCCCTATATATATTCCACAGGCTGTCCAGGTCGATTTCATTCCAATCCACCGTCTCCAACTCCTCATCTACTTTGGCCGTGTAATCATCTGCCAATTCTTTGATCCTCAGCTTCTCAACTTTCAGTCTTTCACCATGACTGCTCCTCTCTCTCCTGATCCACCTCACTCCTCCCAGCTTGATCTTGCATACCACAATCATACGATCTGACAGACCTCCACATTGTCCTCTCACGGCCCTCGTATCAGCAACCATTTCCATCATCGACCTCTCTACGAGCACGTAATCAATCAGGCTTCTTTCTACACGATCCCCGTTCCCTCTATATCATGTATATTTATGTCCATCTTTGTGTTTGAAATACGAGTTACAAATGCACAACGTCCTCTCCTTACACATATCCTTTAGTTGCTTCCCATTATCATTTTCTCCTGGTATTCCATTACAACCCATTATGTTATCCTCATGACCAGTGCCTACTCTTCCATTCATGTCACCCATTACAGTCAATTTATAGCTTCCGGGCATTCCTCCTACTACTTCATCCAGCTCATCCCAAAACCTGTCTTGCTCTCTCTCACTCCTGTCCTCCCTATTACACACATGTAAAATTTTGTGATATCTTGAGCGGTTGCGAAGTTATCGTGCTAACAGACACACAGACAGACAGACAAACTGAAAACAATACTTGTAGGAGATTTTCATCCCTCCTACATATCTGTAGAATTTTGTGGTAATAACTTAGGTGGTTGCGAAGTTATCGTGGTAACAGGCACACAGACCTTGACATACTTTCACCAATTTCGAAATCGTGATCGATTTTTTTCCCTGCTACACACCTGTAAAATTTTGTGATGATACTTTGAGCGGTTGCGAAGTTATCGTGCTAACACACACACACACACACACACACACACAATTGAAAATAATACCAGCTTCGCTATCTCTGCTGATAATCAGTTAAGGATGTTAAAGTTTTAGGGAGCGAGGAGTGTGTGCTGTTATACTAGTTACTGATATGTGACATGGTGATAAAGAAGCGGATGATGACAAAGAGGACCTATGCACGTAGGAGGAAAATATGTGTTGAAAAACCAGGCAGTAAAGAGATGCCTTCCATGGTGGCTAAACAGTTGATAGAAGTGTTAATGAAGAGTAAAGCGCCCTCAAGAACAACCTCATTCTTGAGAGTTACTGATTCAGTGTGTGGACGGACAAGGGGGCCCCCTCAAGACATAATGCAAATTGGTGGTGGGATGAGAGTGTAGAGGCTGCAGTTAAGGATAAAAGAAGGCTTTTCCGTGAATCGAGAAAGAGTGATAGCAAAGAGGAATACTTGGCTGCCAAGCGTAGAGCTAGAAAAAAGGTTTACAGGGCAAAGTCTGAATCTCAGAGACTTTTTTTTTGATAACCTAAATAGTGGAGAATGGAAGAATATGATGAAGAGGGAGAATAGGAACATCGTAGGTGAGCAGTGTTTGAAGATTGATGAAGGAAAGGTAGTGGAGAACAGTGGGGCTATATATATATATATAAAAAAAAAAAAAAAAAAGCGTGGAGACAGCACTACAACCGTTGTTGAACGAGGAGTTTGACTGAGACAGGGAAGGTTTGGAGCCAGCAGATCCAGTGTTTGGCCCTTGGCCTTTGATTGACGCTGCTACTGTGAGCGAATGTAAGTAGGGATGGCAGCAGGTGTGTCTGGGTTGACTGCGGAAATGTTGAAAGCATCAGGAGGTATAGGAGTGGAGTTAGTTGCTGATTTGATAAATACGATTATTTATGAGTGTGTTGTCCCAGATGATTGGCTGAAGAGTGTAACTGTAAATGTGTACAAGGGGAAGGGTGATGCCCTGAAGAGAGGAAATTACAGAGGCATAAAACTCTTAGACCAGATAAAGGTAATGAAGAGAGTTATAGAGGTACTGTTGGGAAGACGGATTTGCTAGTTAGGTAGCGCTGGAAGGTTCTCATTTCTCGTAGTTCAGCTGTGTGTCGGAGTTGCAAGTTAACCTGCTGTTTGTGAGCGGAGGTATTTTGTAAGATGTACATCAATTTTTGTGCTCTTTTTCTCTATAATGTTTTATTTATATGATTGTTCATTAAATTATGTAATTTTATCTCAGTTTATATGTTAAATAATTAAGAGTGTTACGCAGTGTAAGAAAACTCTGGATATTTTGAATGTCTTCGAGTTGGTAATTTGCTTCTCCGAGAATGTAGTAGATCATTCTAGTATATAAGAAGCGTATATGAGGATGGCGAAGGGACTAGAGGAGTGCTCAGTTAGTTCAGTGTCAGTTCAGTTTCAGTGCAGTTTGTAAAGACTGTATAGTTCCGGTACATGTGAAAACAATGAAGTGTAGTTGGCAAGCTTAAGTGCAATTATTTGTTATAAAGACCGAAAACTTGAGAAGGCAGTGTTTATTTACTACGCCTGAGCTGGTCTTGTTGTTGCACACTGAAAGGCTGACCATAGGAAGAACAATTCACTGGGCAACGTCCTGTGATGGGGTATATAAAAGCCCGCATTGCTTGAAGGCAAAGCGGAGATCCTCTCTTTGGCTCAATGTTAACGTGCATGCATATGAAGTGCGAGGGCATGAGATCGAATCTCGGCCAGACCAGTGACTGAATTGTTATGTTTCATTTCGGTTATTACATTGGTTGGCAGCGGTGTGGGATGTGAGGTGAGGCTTGGAGGCAATGATGTTGGTTAGCTGGCAGCGTCCTAGTCCTTATATCCGGGGGATGAGCTGTTCAGTGTGGTCTGCAGCATTCCCAGTGGTGCCCTCCAATTATACGCGAAACTCACCAAATTAATCACCAAGGGCAGAAAAAAGTGATGTGATGGGGTATATAAAAGCTCTCATTGCTCAGAGGCAAAGCAGGGATCCTCTCTTTGGCTCAGTGGTAACTTGCGTGCATATGAAGCGCTAGGGCCTGAGATCTAATCTCGGTCAGACCAGTGATTAATTTGTTAAGTTTCATTTCGGTCATTACAGTTCTTCCCACACTGAACTACTGCTGTTGCAGCCTATGGCAGTGTGGGACTGGGGACGTCACAGGTGGTGTCAGGAGTTCGGACCGAAAAGTGCCACAGTGAGTCAAACCTTCAACAAGGAGGAAGAAGGTGTACAGACAAGAGGCCAAGCTAGGAAGGGGGAGGCAACTCTGGGTGAAATGATGAAGCTATTACAAGCACAATGTGTACAACTACAAGCACAGAATGAAGGACAGAAAGAACTCAGAGAACAATTACAAGCACAGAATGAAGGACAGAAAGAACTCAAAGAATAATTACAGGCACAGAATGAAGAACAGAAAGAACAATATTAACAGCTTCAAGGAGCATTACAAGAGCAACAGAGGGCATTACAGCTGAGAATGCAAGGACAGCTAGACACTTTCATTGGGGAAATGAAGGAAGAACAACAGTTGAAGGACGAAGTATATGCTGAACTACGCCAGCAGAAGTATGAGGTGAGAAATAATAGGACGGAATACAGAAAGCATGTAGACAACCATCTGAAGATTAATGAAGGAACAGTGATGGACTGCGGACGGCATGTAGATGACCAGTTGAAGCATGTTGTCAACCATGTGAAGATTGAGGTTGTAGAGAAATATTGCACTGTACAGGGAGCATATGAAAAGAATGGACAGCTGTGTATGGTGAATCTTGACTGATCCCAAGCATCTGAAGGTAGCATTACAGGTTGAATAATCAGAATGTAAATGTTTTAAGTCCTTAATTATGATACCCCAGTTTTTAGGCCTCAAACCAGTGAAGTGCATGGCTTTAATGGGGGTCCAATTAAAAGGAAACCTCAGGAATTCGATGGTACAGTATCTTGGGAAGCTTACTGTGCGCAGTTTGAGTTACTTGCTGATCAGAATGGTTGGGATGATAGGCAGTGGGCAGTGCAGCTTGCTACTAGACTTAAGGGTGCCGCAATGGAGATTCTGGGCCAGATGTCAGTGGAGGAGAGGAACAATTATCAGTCCTCAGTAGAAGTACTGGAGCACAGATATCGGACCATGTACCAGACTGAGGCTTACAGAGCAAGATTCAGGAGCCGTGTGCAGGTTCAAGGAGAAACCCTACAGCAGCTTGCTCATGACCTAGAGAGTATGGCACACAAGGCATACCCTGGAGCAGCACCTAACTGAAGAAGACATGAAGAGGATGCAGATTTAAGACCTGTGCTAGAATGATTGCGGTGGAGTACAGTGCGACCATCTTGGGAAGAGGTTTCCAGGTTCAACCCTGTGACTAAGAGCTACAGGAGTCAATGGGACATTCTTCGTTTGAACAATGGACTACTGGAAAGTCAGTGGGAGACACGTGATGGCCTCAGCAAGTATTGGCAACTGATGGTTCTGAAGAAAATGAGGTCCGAAATTCTGGATGAGTCCTATAACCAGATCACTAGTGGGCGCCTGCGAGTGATGAAAACTCTAAGTCGGCTGCAACAGATATGCTACTGAATCAGCATGCGGCAGGATGTTGAAGAGTGGTGTCGGGCCTGTGATGTATGCTGTGACAAGAAGGGACCCAAGAAACGTGGTTGCGTCCCTCTTCATCTATACCAAGTGGGTACACCGTTGGAAGGTGTTGCAGTAGACATTGCTAGACCTTTCCCACTCACTGAAAGAGGAAACCGATATACAGCATATGTGTCGCCGTGGACTACATCACAAAGTGGCCAGAAGCCTATGCCATCCCCAATCAAGAGGCTGCGACTATTGATACCACTGGATTTGCAGATATTAATGTAGCAGCCATTGCAAAGGAGTGGATATGGAAGGTGTGGTATCTAATGTGCATGTAGTGTGGTGCAGACAGTTGAAGTTGGAGGTATTTTTTGAGAGTATGCTGGCCTACTATCTCTAAGTGAAAGCACTGAAAATGTTCAGCAAAGGGAGATGACAAGAACAGGTCCTGAGAGCTGGTGAAACGAGAGTTCTAACTCTCCCTATCATCAACTTGCCGTCCACCTCGAGAGTACCACTCTTTTCGAATGGTGCTACAGTCTACTGTGAGTTTCAAGGATGGTGACGAAGTTTGGTTATACAACCCTCAGCGGAAGAAGGGACAGTCACCAAAGCTCCAGAGTCCATGGGACGGGCCTTACACTGTGTTGGACCGCCTATCAGATGTAACGTACCGGCTCTGGGGAGGCAGGAAATCTCGCTTAAAGGTGATACACGTGAACCGTCTGTGGCAGTACCATGGGCCAGGACAGTACAGCTGGGACGTCTCCAAGGAATCGCACTCACCAGCAGCCGAGGATGTTGCGGAGGACCACGGAGCTGAAGTACAGGAGGATGGTGACAGTTTCTTGAGGGAAGAAATGAATCAGGAAGAGGACCAAGACTCTCCAGGAGGAGTGGACTGTGCGGAGGAGCAGGGATGTCGTCGGAAGCGGCATAGGAGAAGACCTGAGAAGTGAAGGATTATTCTGTGTATATTTAAATGTTTTGTTTGGATTAAGGATTATGTTTGTATACATCATGTAGTTTTGTCGGGACGACAAAAGACTGAGAAGCGGGATTTGCTAGTTAGGTAGTACTGGAATTAGGTTCTCAGTAATTTTCGTAGTTCAGTTACGTGTCAGAGCTGCCAGTTAGCCTGCTGTTTTTGAGCAGAGGTATTTTGTTAGTTGTACATTCATTTTTGTGCTCTTTTTTTCCCATATTTATGTATGTGATTGTAATTTTATCTCAGTTGGTCTTTGGTAGGTGGGGGTGGGGGTGCTCACCATCCACTCTCGATGTAATGCTGTCCTCGGGTGTCTGCCCTTTCCTGTCCTCCTTCCTTCTTTCCTTCCTTCCTTCTTCTGTCTTTCTTCAACTCATTCTTTCCTCGTTCTTCTGCCTACGGGTGACTTTACACTTCCTCTTCCATCTTTCTTTCATCCATTCTTTCCTCTTCCTTCTGCCTATGGGTGACTCTGCACTGAGTGACAAGTCAGTTGGTTTCCTGTACACCAGGAAACCATTTATTACGCTGGGTGGGAACCATATAACCAAATTATGGCACCTGGTGGTTTAGTGGGTAATTATGGCACTCCAGTTGGATTGAGCTGGTGAAGGTTTATATCCAAGGGGTGGTTGGGATTTATTGCTCGTGTTATGCCACTCAGAGATGAGTGAGGCTGGTCACACTCTCATCTTAAATGTCAGGACCAACTTGCCTAGCCCCGAGCTCCTACGCTCCTCATGGGGCAACGTAGGATTGGATGATGAATGGATGGATTGTATGCTAAATAATTTTGAGTGTTATGCAGTATAAGAAAACTCTGGCTATTTTGGATGTCTTCAAGTTGGTAACTTGCTTCTCTGAGAATGTAGTAGATCATTCTAGTATACAAGAAGCTTATATAAGGAAGGGGAAGGGATTAGAGGAGTGTTCAGTTTAGCTTAAGTTTAGTTCAGTTTCAGCGCAGTTTGTGAAGATTGTGTAGCTCCGGTACTTGTGAAAGCAGTGAAGTGTAGTTGGCAAACATTAAGTGTAACTGTCTGAAAAATAAAGACCGCGAACTTGAGAAGCCAGTGTTTATTTACCACGCCTGAGCTGGTCTTGTTGCACACCGAAAGGCTGACCATAGGAAGAACGACTCACTGGGCAACGTCCTTCCTAAACTGAACTACTGCTATTAAAGCCGTGGCAGTGTGGGGCGGGGACGTTGCAGTATGATTAGAGAAAGATGAGATGCAGTTTGAGTTTATGCCAGGCAAAGGGACCACTGATGCCATATTTTTTTTTTTATGTGCCCAACTCTGGCCATAGGCTTCACAGCCTGCTATCAAGGCCCAGCAGTCCTCCTTCATACCATACACCTCTACATGTCACCACTTTGGCGCTAACACCCACCGTCCATATTGAATACATGCTATAGGGCTGTCTCATACAGGACTGGTGTATTGGTATTAGCGGGGGTATTTTTACTTGTCGGCGGGTCTTCTGGTAGATCTGTAAAGCCTGATTTAATGAAATTCAAATCCTTAAATTGTTCCCTGCCCCAGCGGGGATTTGAACCCGTGTCCGGTAGGACTGCAGGCCACCTCTCTACCGATTGAGCCACCGCCTTATTCATTGTCCGACAGCTTCAGGAAAAATATATATATGAAAGAAAAGGGAACTGTACTTTGTTTTTATTGATCTGGAGAATGCCTATGACAGAATCCCTAGAGAGGTAGTGATGTGGGTAATGAGAAAGCTTGGGATCGAGGAGTGGCTGGTTAGGGTGGCTAAAGCCATGTATGTGGGTGCTTACATCCAGGTAAGGGTGAATGGAGTTTTGAGTGAGCAGTTTTCCGTGAATGTTGGTGTGCATCAGAGGTCAGTCTTGACTCCATTGCTGTTTATTATGGTACTTGAAGCCCTCTCACGTGACCTGAGAAATGGACTCCCGTGGGAGATGTTGTATGCTGATCAATTGATGTTGACTGCAGAGAATGAAAGGGAGGCGGAGGAAAGATTTAGGAAGTGGAGAGATGGTATGGGGCACAAGGGCTTAAGAGTAAATGCAGATAAAACAAAAGTGATGAGATTTAGCGCTGGGGGCGGTACTGTCAAAGAAGAAGGGAAGTGGCTATGTGCGATTTGCCACAAGGGCCTGGGAAATAATTCCATCTTGTGTAGTGTTTGTGATAAGTGGGTGCATAAGAGATGTAGTGGTATTAGAGGTAGACTGCGAGATAACTCTGATTTTATATGTGTGGTGTGCCGGGGAGAGCATGTGGAGATTGCCAGGCGTGAAAGGACTGAACTTGCTGGTGAGTCTCTTGAGAGTATGGAAGAATTTTGCTATTAGGAAGCCATGTTATGTGCTGGAGGTGGGGCTGGAGCTAGCTCCGTGGCTAGAATGAGAAGTGGTTGGAAGAAGTTCAGGGAGCTCTTTCCTTTCCTGACACTGGGAGGGCTCTCCCTCCCTGCTGAGGAATCTTTGTATGCTGTTTGTGTTAAGAGTAATGCTGTATGGTTGTGAAACCCAGTAAAGGAAGAGGATATTCACAGGCTCTTACTTATAGAAATGGCAATGATTAGGTGGAAATGCAGTGCGTCCCTGAGTGCGAGGGCTGGAGGGGGGGGGGGCTTGGACTACGATGACAGTTGAAAGGGAGAACTGGGACTGGAGTGTATTGGTGTTGTGAGGGGGGGGGGGGGGAGGTTGAAATGGTTTGGGCATGTGGAGAATGGGGGATGATAACTAGGTTCAGAAAGTGAGTTTTTATGTTAGGTGTAGGGTAGTTAGAGGTAGACCGAAAAAAACCTGGCAGGAGGTCATTAAGTGTGACCTCAGGAATAAAGGACTAAATAGGGACGATGCCAGAGATCGAGCAGAATGGTGCGCCGCATGCAAGCATATTGGAGTCTTCAAAAACAAAACGATCATGGTCTCAAGGAATAGGGCAAGGGTCAGCTCACATTTTTTGTCTGCTTTAAACCAGAGTTGGTGGAAGGGTGAAAATGGCAACGAACAAGTTCTGTTCGAAACAAGGAGGTGGAAATTCAATTTCCAGATATTTTTGGAATATCTGAACCGAACTGAGGCGGAGGTGCAAGTGTACAGTTTATTCACTCTCAACCAAAGTTTTTGGTTGAGTGCGGATAACTGTTAGACTGCAAATAGAAACAAAATTATTTATCTTATCACTCAAGTTGTAAATGATTAATTCTGATATGCATTCAATACAGTTTATGAAGTCTTTCTTTGTAATAATTCTTGCTGTGAAAATAACACTTGCTTCATTGTAAACAAACAATCGAATACAGCGGTGGGGATTAATCTTTGTTTGCCGAAATATAACCCTGAAAAATGTCTAAGGTGAGGCGGTTTGGTTTCACTTGATATATAATACATCAGTACAAGCATGATTGGGGAAAATTGATACTGAGTACATATAAGCATCCAAAAAGAGACCAGAGGAGTCGGGGATCCTCGGTGGCCATTCAGCAGATTATACAGGTTATTCAGTCCCATTAGTAGGTGTGTTCAGAAGTATCATTTTTGCCAGCTAGATCTTTGTACAGTTCCCTAGCACCAAACCATATGTCGATCAGTTTCTTCTTATTTGATTAAATTTATTGGGTCACAGTTTGGTGATGCACTAATATCTTGCACTTGTTATAACTAGTATATTTTCGGAGGCCTTGACAGTTGGAAGAAGGTATAGGTTCTTACAACTTTTCTGTTGGATCATATAGTAATCATTTTTTAAGATAGAAATCTTGCACAAAAACTTGGTAGGAATAATCATTTCAAGTCAGCTCAGAAGGCAGTGATAATTTTTTTGTTTAGTATTTCTTGTCTGTCAGTGTTACCTGAGCTGGCTTTTATAGTGCATATATGCATTCAAAAAAATAATTGTTAAATTTTTATTTATATGTTGTGACTTTGTTTTCCAGTCGGAGATTGCGCGGCAGTTTGACTTGCCGGAACGTCAGAGCAAGTTGAACACTATGCTGCGAGAGGAAGGGCTGAAGGATGAACAGGTCTATTGTGTGTGTCGTACTGCTGATGTCTCCAGATTTATGATGTATGTTGTTGTTACTTTTAGCATTATAAACTACCCTAGATCATTGTTTAATTCTGTTGGCTGCTTTCTATGTGGTAATTTTATTGAATGAGGAATAGTGTAATAACCTTGATGGTGAGTAATGGTATGAAATATATGTACCAGTAGACAGTGTATTCTGTTTTTACCCAGACTTAGCCCAGGTTTGCATCTTTCTCAACTCATTTCATGAAAGTCAGTGGCAGGAAAAGATGATGTTACTTTCCATAGAGTATAAAGGGAAGTTATAAGATACTGTACTTGTTTTAACAGAGGATGTGATAAGTGTGAGGAGTGGTATCATGGTGACTGCATCAATGTCACTGAAACTGAAGCTAACAAAATCAAGAAATTCTTCTGCCAGGTAAGGAAATTGCTTTATAATCATCTTACAGTGTGCTCAGTTGCTCATCCCTATACTTATGAAATTTAAGTTACTATTGGCTGTTATATTATTTGTGTAGTAATTTCCAAGGCATCCTGAGATAAGCAAAAATATATGCTGTAGAACCAACAGGCAGGTTTTAGGATAAGCTAGATATTGATAAAATGCTTACTTAGGAATTATAACACTGTCTTTCTCTTATAAACAGAGATGCCGATTGAAGGAACCATCACTGGAGATAAAGTACAAACAAAAGAAGCCACACCATCACAGCCACACAGATAACAACAGCAGCAGCAGCAGCAAACATCGTAAGGATAAAGAGAAGCGTGATAAAGAGAAACGAGACAAGGAAAAGAGGGATAAAGAGAAGAGAGATAAAGAAAAACATAAGCATGATAAGCATTCAGGTAATTTGATAGTTCTTGTTTACCTCATGTGCTGTGTGTGATACTCTGTACTGATAAATGCTGTATATTTTTTCTAAAGAAAGTACATCATAAAGAACAGAATGTGAATATGTGTGTGTGTGTATTTACCTAATTGTATTTACCTAATTATGATATACAGGAAATGAGCGACGCTCATGGGGTCCCATCTCTGTTTCTCAATAAGTCAAATTTTGCTTTAAACTCGTTTAAGTTTTTAGACTGGATGATCTCTTTGTCCAGTCTATTCCACAGGTCTATGCATCTATAGTTAAACTCATTTAAGTTTTTAGACTGGATGATCTCTTTGTCCAGTCTATTCCACAGTTCTATGCATCTATACGGAAAACTTTATTTCTTGATGTCCTTCAAGCAGCGTTGCTTCTTCAGTTTCAGTCCATGTCCTTTTGTTGCTCAATTATCCCATAAAAACAGATCTTCTCTATCAATTTTATCTACACCCATCATGGTCCTGAACACTGCAATCATGTCACCCCTCTCTCTTCTTTCCTCTAAGGATGGCAAATCCAGCCTTTCTAGCCTCTCACTGTATGACATCTGCCAGACTGGGGACCATCTTGGTTGCTGTTCTTTGTATTCTTTCAGTCTTGTTTATATCTTTCTTTTTGTGTGGGGACCACACTACTGCTGCATATTCTAACCTGGAGTGGATCATGGCCACTATCAGTTTTTTCATCATCTCTTCATTCATGTAATGAAATGACACTCTTATTTTGGTCAAGAGTTTATATGTCTCTCTAACAATCTTGTTAATGTGTTTTTCAGGTGACAAACTATCCTGGACCAGCACTCCTAAATCTTTCTCTTCTCTCACTTTTCTAATTGGTTCATCACCCATCATATAATTCAGTGATGGTTTCTTGGTGCTTTTACTCATTTCCAATATTTTACATTTTTTGCGTCAAATTTCATTTCCCACATCCAGCTCCAGTCATGTATCCTATCCAGATCCTCCTGCAGCAATTTACAGTCCCCTTCAACCTCTGCCTTCCTCAAGATCTTTGCATCATCAACAAACAGACTTGCATAACTGTTCACTCCATCTACCATATCATTTACGTAAATCAGGAACATTATTGGCGCCTGCACCGAGCCCTGTGGGACACCACTTGTTACTTCTCTCCGTCCAGATGTCCTGTCCTTTATTACTGTCCTCATTTGTCTGTCTCTCAAGAAGTCTCTCATCCATTCCAGGAGGTTACCCTTCAGTCCTCCTGTATGCTCTAATTTCCAAATTAGTCTCTTATGGGGTACCTTGTCAAAGGCCTTCTCCAAATCTAAATATACACAATCCACCCAACTGTCTCTCTCCTGTAGCACATCAATTGCTCTTGAGTAAAAGCTCAACAAGTTGGAAACACATGACCTTCCACTTCTGAATCCAAATTGACTTTCAGTCAAAATATTCATCTCTTCCAGATATTTTATCCACCTATCTTTCAGAATCTTCTCACACAGTTTTGCAGCCATGCTGGTTAGGGACACTGGTCTATAGTTCAGGGGTTCTTCCTTGTTTCCTCCCCTGTAAATTGGTACCACATTTGCTCTCTTCCATTCTCGAGCTAGTTTCAATCCTATTTCATCTTTTGCCAAATGTATATTGGTATATAGTATATTATTTACTAGTTAATGCTAAATTTACCATGCAGTTTCCTTCCCTGTTCATTACTAGTTTCCAAGAGCAAGAGCAGCAGTAGCAGCAGTCGGGGCAGCAGCCAGCGATGTGGTGAGTGTGAGGCGTGTTACCAGCGGGAGGACTGTGGCCGCTGTGAGAACTGCAAGGACATGGCCAAGTTTGGGGGACCACACAAACTACGCCAGAAGTGCAAGAAGAGGCAGTGTCACAACTTTGTATGTGCCTCATCAAACCTTTATTTTTGTGCAACAATATGGGTGAAAGGGTTGATATTCTAAGGTGGGAAGAAAGGTCATGGAGATAATGATGATAAGTTTTTGTGCAACTGATATATCTAGTTATTTGTGTGTAGCAGTATGTGAAAATGTTGACTTTCCAAACCAGTTCTCATTTGTCAGTAGCAGTGTGCATGAAACGTTGTTAGGAAAGTTGAATGTCAAAAAGAGTGTCTTAGGACATGGACTTTGCAGTGTGTTTGAAAACATTGATATGCCAACTCCAGTTGTTATTTGTCTGCAGCAGTGGATATGAAAAGTTGTTGGGAAAATAGAATCATTCATTCGTTTTTAAAGGCCCCAACATGCTTGCATGTGTCAGCCAAAATGAACAATTTATAGCTGGGACTAACTATATTGCTTACCCTCACTTTAGTCAGTTTACCCTACCCACTTAATGCTCTAGGTTCAGCTGGCCCAGAAGTCCAACAAAAACAGTAGCAGCAATAGCGGGAAGAAGCACCGAGAGTATGAGCATCCCCACCCAACACCACCTCCCAAGCCTGAAATGGAGGTGCCGACCATGTTAGGGGAGAACTACACCACAGTACTGAAGGACAGAAATGAGCTGAGTGAGGAGGAGATACAGGACTTAGGGAAAAAATTAACCCAAGATCCTGACCACTCCAAATCTAGGGACAAGGATGCAAAGGCACACTGTCGCAAGGTGATTTCTGATTGAGGGGTTCGTGTGCCACTAAGATATAAGGTTTCTTTTTATGTTTTTTGGTGAGTTCCTGAAATCTGTAATAACACTTATCCCTACCATGTCCTACAATCCTGTATAAAATGCATTGAGTATGGTAGTTCACAAAACCAACCCATTGATATATTGCAGCTTGTCTTTCTGCCTGTGCTGTATTTTCATTAGAGCATCATAGGAGACCGAATAGTGCTTATATTGCTGGTGCGTATTTTATACTGTATTGGCCTTTTTTCATCAGGTAATGAAGTACAGTAAGGTCCCGGGTTACGTCGGTATCGACTTACGTCAAATCGAGGTTACGACAGTCGGTTTGGAAATTTTAAAATATAAGAAAATAAAGAAAAAATACGTAAAGCTCGGTTTTTAGAGTGTTGCTGTTTACCGCAAGATGTCTCTGGTGTTTTCCCGCCTCACGCTTGACTACCAACAAACCAACAATCGCTCTCAGTCTCACTTCTACCACCTGTACTGTAATTTTCTTGTGTTTGTTTTTCGCCTGATTCCACGATGCCTAAGAGACAGCTTCCTAGTGACCATAATGACTCCAAGAAATGCAAGACCATCACATTACATGAAAAAGTCTGTATTATTAAGCGTAATGAGAAAGGAGAAAAAGCATCAGTGATCGAGTGAGGAAAAAAAAGCCATAAAAATTGATGTTAGAAATGCTTACATTATCATGCTGGTAATGATGTTCGTATTTCATATTTTACGGCAGTATTTTACGGTAAACTTTATTGTATGATGAAGTCTGAAAAGTGTTTGAATTTAGGAATAAAATGTGTGTTGGCAGTGTGCACGTGTGTAAGGATGGGAGAGTGAGGGAGCGGCAGCTTGACTCAGTTGTGGGTGAGGCAGGTGCGGCATAACTCGGTTGCCATGACAATGAGAAGTGCCGTTACTGCAGCGAGTGAGCTACTGTGACGAAGACTCGTAGCAAGTACAACTTATATTTTATTCAATAAATATCATCATTTCAAAAGACTGTGTTTCTTATACAAACCTGTTATAAGATTATTACATGTATAGTATGTGATGTATGGTTGAAAAATCTGTAAAACTCGACTTACGTTCAAAATCGGCTTACGTCATGTCTCAGGAACGGAACTTTGACGTAACCCGGGACCTTACTGTACAGTATTCTCTTATGTTATATGTGCCTGTATGATCTTTTGTATCATCATGTATACTGAAATTCTGTCAACTCCCATTCTTAGAGAAAAGACCAGGCCCCTGGTGGGAGGAAGCGAAAGAACCGACGTGAGTCAGCATCTTCAGACACAGAATCGGAGGCAGGTGAGGCAGGACAGCGACAGTGCTTTGGTCCACAGTGCATCAGAGCAGCGCGTCCTGGCAGCAAGTACTGCAGTGATGAGTGTGGCCTTAAGCTTGCTGAGGCCAGGATTTACTCGGTAAGCACATCCATCCTACTGCGATATGGATAAAGAGATTATTAAGCTGGTCTTTTGTACAGCGCCCACATAAATTTTCCATTATCCAGCCGTCTTTGCAATTGTAGATTGATGATAAAGTCTGTCACAGTGATTCTGGTGGGTAACAGTGCTGTGAGAAAACAGATTACCAGAATGTTTAATCAGTTCCTTTGTATTTACACTGTAGCTATGGTGTTGTCCCTCCTTCCAAAGTTCTAACTAACCTTTATCAAGTTGTTTCCCCCCCCTCATGGCTGCACCTGACCACTCTTACTTCCAGGTGCTTCCCCAGAGGATTCAGGAGTGGAAGATGAGTGTGTGTGTAGCTGAGAATAAGGATATCCGTCAGTTGGAAAAGATCCGCCGCCAGCAGTTACAGGCTCGAGCCACCCTGCAACAGCTGGATCAACGCCACGTGGTAACATACTGTATTTGTGCTTCATACTGTAAAGTCAACAAAATAGAATGACCATTCCTGATTGATTGATTACACCGGGTTACAAAAAAAAATTATTTGTAAGTTGTCTATGTTTTTTCAACTGATTTAGGACAGTTTTGCACCGCTGAATCCGAAAATGACATCCATTTCTCTCGATCAGGTCAGGTTTTTGTGCTAAGTTGATTTTTTAAAAATCCGATCTTCTGACTAAATCGATTACATTTTTGTAACATTATCGGTTGATTTTTGTTAATATTTCTTGTCTGAAATAGGTTTTTAAGAGAAAAAATCGTTTTCTAACACAATTTATTAATTAAATGTTACAAAAATAGATTACTGTAAATTGAATAGCAGACATTGATAAAGGTAAGTACATGTAAATTGCATGTTACATCATCATTGTTCAAAATTCAGGGCTTGAACTTCCATTTTTTCAAAACCCTAGAATGTTCAGCGGCAGGGATGTCTCTCTTCAGAGTCCAGCAGTAATCAGCCATCATGACTGCATCCCTGATACCTGGTCTCCATCTCTTTCATGTCCTGATGGAATCTCTCCCCCTGCTCGTCACTCATTGATCCCAGATTCTCAGGAAACCGATCCATATGTGAGAATAAGTAATGTATTTTGATGCTCATGTTGCATCTGAGGTTTCTGAAAGCAGTCAGCATATTGGTGACAAGTTCTGCATAGTTACTGGCCTTGTTGTTGCCGAGAAAGTTCTTCACGACCGGAACAAAAGCCTTCCACGCTTCCAGTTCCTCATCGTTCACTGAGTTTTCAAACTCTGGATCTCTGATGAGCTTACGGATTTGAGGACCATCAAAGATGCCAGCTTTCAACTTCTCCATGGTCAATCCTGGAAAAGCCTGGCACAAGTAAGTGAAGCAGCAACCATGCTTGTCCAGAGCTTTGGTGAACTGCTTGATCAAACCGAGCTTGATGTGTAGCGGTGGGAAGAGTGTCCTGTCTCTGTCCACTAGAGGGTTGTTGATGACGTTCCTTGTTCTGCAAGGCACCAGTTCCTCCCGCACAGGCCAGTCCTTCTTTGTGTAATGCTGAGCAGTGTCCCTACTATCCCACATGCACAGGAAGCATGGGTACTTGGTGTACCCGGACTGTTGTCCCAACAAAAAGTTCACCATCTTCAGGTCAACACAAATAAACCACTCATGCTGATCATAACGAATTTTCACCAGCACATACTTCACCGCTTCATACTTATCCTTCAGTGTAGTCGAGTGAGCGAGGGGTACAGAGGCAAACTGGTTGCCGTTGTGCAGCAGAACACATTTCAGCAATCGCTTGCTGCTGTCAGTGAACAGTCTCCAATCTTTGGGTTCGTACTGTGGCACTCCAAGCTTGTGCAGAAGCTGTGCAATATCTGTACAGTACACCATGTCCTTCTCTTCAGAGAAAAAACGGAGGCACTCTTGATACCTGTTGCGGTAGAAGGTGATGCGAGCACTGTCAGAGAGGAGGTTTTTTTCCTTCAATCTGGTTGCCAACAGTTTGGCAGAGGACTTTGACAAGCTGAGATTGCGAACTGGATCATTTAGCTCCTTTTGGGAAAAAGGATGTGGAGCATCATCGTCAAGAACCACTTCTTCTTCTTCATCTTCTTGAACATTGGTGGAATCTTCGTCACGAATGTCAGGAAGTTCTCCAAAGACAGGTACTGGAATTTAATCACAATGAGCAACAGGACAACGTGCTGATTGAAGATCAGGATATTTGAGGCTGCTCCGGTTCTTTCTGTTGATCCCAGTCACATCAGTAGCGCAGAAGTAGCAGTCAGTGCCATGGTCCCTCCAAACAGTGGGAATTCCAAACTTCAGACAACTCTTCTTGCCCTTAGTCCACTGACGCAGATACTCGGTGCATGTCTTGCATACCATGTGTGGCGCCCAAGCTTTATCCTGGTCACCAAGTTGAATACCAAAATAAGCATGGTAAGCACGCTTTATGAAACGTGACTGGATTCCTGTTAGGAACTATAGTGTATTCGCCGCAGATGTAGCAGAATACATCAGGCTAATTTTTGCAAGATCTTCTGGTCGAAGCCATTTCATTCACCAGTAAAATAAAAATACCAATTAGTCATAAATTGGCGCATGTAAACTCTTCAGAGTTCGTTTATTTCAAGCAATAAAAAAGAATTTTGCATCATATAAAGCGAAAATACCCGTACATGTAAACAAAAACGTCAAAAACAACATGTGGCCATAGCTCAAAAAGTTGACCTGATTGAGCAAAAACAATATGATTTTTGGATTCAGCACGTCAAAATTGTCCTAAATCAGCTAAAAGAACTTAGACAATAAATTTGGTGTTGACCAGTGTTATGTTTAAAAGATCATGTACATCATGATCATCATCGTCATCAATATCCGGACCTCCTTTCCCATCCTAGGGCAGGGTGAAGAGTAGCATTGTCCAGACAGCCCAGGATTGCCCAATCTAATGGGCCACGCTTCCATTCACTCATCATTCAAGCCCCCCAGAATCCTGGATCTATCTGATACAGAAAAAACTTTCATCACATTTTGTAATTTCACATAAACATATCCAGTAGTCAGTCCAAACGCTGTCATGTTAAAAGGGGTACCAAATTCCTGCTCATGCACTTTTTCTCACAACATTCATCCAGGCAGCCCGATCTCTTGTCAATCCCCTAGCCTCACCGACTTCCATACCTCTCTTCCTCACACACTCATCCACCATATCCCTCCACATACTCCTTGGCCTACCTCACCTCCTCCCTCCTTCAAATTCACTTAGATATACCTTTTTCACCACTTTATTATTATCCATTCTCTCCACATAACCACACTACCTCAGTACACTCTCATCGATTCTGGTGTCCACAGACTTCCTCACTCTGCATCTTTCACGAATCACTTTATTTCATATCCTACCCATTCTCTGTACTCCACATACATTCCTCAGTAGTCCCATCTCCACTGCTGTCACTCTTGACTTTTCATTTTCATGCCACACCATAGTCTCACACCCATATGTTAAAGTTGGCACTAACACTCCTTCATGTAGGTGCCATGCAGGTGCAACCTTATCAAGGCCTTCATTGCACCAGCTACTTTCTTTCCTTGTGTCACTTACTTTCCACTTCTTTTGCACATTTTCCTCTCTTTTCTGTCACTGTACCCAGGTATTTGAACACTCTCAGTAATTCCAGTCTCACTCCATACACTCTAACATCACACTGGGAGTCACCTTCTCTCTTGATTACCATCACTTTACTCTTTTTTTACATTTACTCTCAGGGATGGAAGTTGTGGAAGCAATGAAGAAAGTTGAAATAGGGAAAGCCCCAGGAATTGATGGAGTGTGTAGTGAAATGCTGAAGCATGGGGGGTAGATAGTAATAGAATTGATTGATTGATTGATTGATTGATTTTATTGCCATTTACATATCTTACATAAAGCACATACATACACATATAAAGATAATGGCGTAGTCTGCCGAGTCATAGATGACTCCCTAGCAGACATATGAAAATTTATAACATATCCAGCCTAACGGTACAGTATGGCAAATACAAATTCACAAAAAAGAAGATAAGTTTCTACACACAGAAACACACACAGTGTCACACACACACATACACACACACTTACTTAAGCAAGCATGCACAGATACATACACACATACATAATAAAAGTACATATACATATCAATATAAACAAAATCATACATACATCATATGAGCATATATATGCCCACCTACATACATACAACAGCATGGCATACGCCCATATACGTTCATATTTACATGTAGCAATACACACACACACACACAACACACATGTGTACGAGCACATATACAAAACATACACTTCCATATACATATGCACACATACACCCACATACAAGCATATATTTTACATATCAATATTAGCAATTCACATATACATATATGCATGATTATGTATCTTCCCATATCCACACATAATTTTTCTATATTTTGTACATTTATTTATGCTCCTGACAAGTAAATTGAGTACTGTGTTATTGGAATGAAAACAAAAAGGATTTAACTTGTTTCTTGAAAGTACTTAACTGAGCTATTGTCTTGATATGATCTGGCAGTGAGTTCCACAGGCTGGGCCCGGCACATAGTATACTATTTTGGAACAAAGTAGTCCGGGCTAGAGGACATAGAGTCCCCGTGTGTTGTAAGCATAGTCCCTGTACATGAAAATATTGTCGTATTGTTGTTGAATGTTAAGATATTTAAACATAGTTAAGAGTAAGAAATATTTATGAATAGAGTTAAATTTCAATAAATGCATATCATGAAAGTAATTATCTGTGTGGTCAGATTTTCCTGCAAAGCATATTGTTCTGATAATTCTTTTTTGTATAAGACATACATCATTTAAAAGTGTGGGCCAAGTGCAGCCCCATATAGACACACAATATATGAAATGTGAGTAACACAGGGTGTAGTATACGGATATCAATGCTTCCTTTGTCATTAAATTTCTAACTCTGTACAGAAGTCCACATGTTTTAGATAAATTCATACAAACATTATTTATGTGAGGTCTCCAGTTAAGATGTTCATCAACAATTACCCCTAAAAATTTTAATTGCTTCACCTGCTGTACGTCTTCATTATCTAATTTTATTGTTGGAAAATCACGATGGTAGGAACGGTTTTGGAAAAATATCAAATTAGTTTTCTGAATATTTAGTTTTAGTTTATTACACTTAATCCACTCTTTCACACACCCTAAATCGTCTTGTATTGTTTGATGTAACTGTTGTGTGTTTTCCTCTGCATAAAGAAGACTAGTATCGTCAGCAAAAATGACAAAACTACACCTGGTACTAGCGTTAATGATGTCATTAATATAAATTAAAAAAAGAATTGGACCCAAAACAGATCCTTGCGGTACCCCCTGTTTTATATCTCCAAAGGAAGAATACTCATTATTACAATAGACAGCCTGTACTCTACTTGTGAAATAATCAGAATGGATGTGGAAGATGTGCAGATTGGCCTGGGAGGAAGGTAAAGTCCTGGGGGATTGGAAGTCAGGTATAATTAGTCCCCTGTACAAAGGAAAAGGGGAAAAAGAAGTGTGTGTTAATCATAGGGGTATTTACCTTCTTAGTGTAATAGGAAAAGTATATGGTAGGATACTTATTGACAGAGTTAGGGAAATAACAGAGGAATTAGTCAGAGAAGAATAGGGAGGTTTTAGGAAGGGAAGAGGTTGTGTAGATCAGATATTCATTCTTAGATCTTTAGTGGAAACGTTTCTTGAGATGGGAAAGAAGTTGTATACAGCCTTCATGGATGTGGAAAAAGCATATGACAGGGTGGGTAGACAAGGATTGTGGAAAGTATTAAGAATATATGAAGAATATATGGAGTAGATGGGAAGTTGCTGAAGGCCATGAAGAGTTTGTATGAGGGTACTAAGGCTGCAGTGCATGTGGATGGTGAACTGAGTGAATTTTTCTGTTTGAAGGTTGGATTGAAACAAGGATGTGTCATGTCTCCACGGTTGTTCAGTCTGTATATGGATGGGGTTGTAAAAGAGATACAAGGTAGGCCAGTGGATGGTGGAGTGGCCTTAGTGAGAGAGGGCAGTGTTTGGAAACTCCCTGTACTGTTGTTTGGAGATGATACTGTGGTGTTAAGATGAAGGGGAGCTGCAAGGCTTGGTAGATGAGTTTGGGAGTGTGTGTAAGAAACAGAATCTTAAGGTGAATGTAGGGAAGAGTAAAGTCATGGTCTTCGACAGAAGTGACACCAATGAATGTACAGTGAGATTGGATAGGGAAGATATGGAGAACATGAATGTGTTTAAGTGCTTGGATAGTTCGATGAGTAAGGATGGAAGTTTTGAGGGTGAAATGCTTGAAATCGTGCAGCAGGGGAGAAAAGTTGCTGGTTTCTTGAAAGCAGTGATAAGAAACAGGGAAGTGAGCATGGAAGTGAAAAAGCTACTACATGACAGTATTATGGTACCAACTCTAACATATGGAAGTGAAGCATGGACCTTGTTGGAGGGACAGAAGTCAAGAGTGAGAGCAGTGGAAATAGAGTTATTTGAGAGGAGCTTGTGGAGTCACATGGAGAGACAGACTGACAAATGAGGTAGGGAAGGAGTGTTGTGGTGTGGAGGTGGATGTGATAGGAAGCGTTAGGAGAAACACATTAAGGTGGTTTGGCCATGTGGAGAGGATGGAGAGTGAGAGACTGATGAGGAGAGTGTATGTGAGTGAGGTGGATGAGGGAAGAGGGAGGGGGAGGCCAAGGATGAGATGGAGGGATGGAGTGGAGAGGTATATGAGAAAGGGGGTTGTGAGCTGGGAGCAGGGCAGTGAAATGGCAGGGGACAGAGCGACATGGAGGCAATTTGTTTGTGGCCACCCCTTACAGGATTAAGGCATCTGGCAATAGATAGATAAATAGACTTTCAAGATACGACGCTCACAGACATCACTAAAACTCTGCACTAATCTACCAAGTTCTTGTTTGGTATTTGCAAGTACTGTAAAGTGGGGTGACTTTGGACTTGGGGATGACATCGGACATTTTGGGAAAAAATGTAAACCATTTAAAATACAGAGAAATGAAAATCTGGTTGTGAAAAAAATACAAGTATTATTAAAGAGGACTGACCAAAAGTTGACGATAAAGGAACGGACAAAGGACGAGATAAAGATTGCGACCTGGAATGTAAGGGGTATGAATGATGAGGTGAAAGAGAGAGAGATTGTACAGGTGCTTGAGAGTGCGAAAGTGGATATATGTGGAATAACTGAAACTAAATAGCGAGGTGAGAGTGTGAGAGAATGGGAATATGGATGGGGTATATGCGCGGGAGTGGGTGAGAATGAGAGGGCAAAAGAGAGAGTGTGTATTGTTGTGAGCAAC
>JAGKTI010000687.1:96253-118918 GCA_018397915.1 Birgus latro | reverse complement strand
AAGGGGTGGAAGAAAATACAGGAGGAAGGAAATGTAAATTTGAAGGAGATCATAGAACAACAAAGTAAGGAAAAAGTGGAGAAGGAAGTGGTTAGAGTACTAAGAAGTAGAGAATCTTTGGTCAGGGATGTAGCAGACAAGAAAAAATGTGTGATAATCTCAGGAATAAAAGAAAAACATATGACAGTGAGATCCAAAAGAGAGAAAGAAGAACTGAGCAAGGGTAAAGAAATAATATCAGTGGTTATGGAGGGTAAGAGTGAAGCCCAAGAAGAGATTGAAGAAGTGTTTAGGTTAGGAAAGTACGAGGATGGTGGGGCAAGGCCCTTGAAAGTAAAGTTTAAGTCCCAAGTAATAGTGAATGAAATCATAAGTAGAACGTGGAAATTGTCAGAGAAAGAGGGGTTTAAAAATGTTTGGATTAGGAGAGATGCAAATGAAGAGGAAAGAGCTAAATTAAAGGAGTTAGTAAAGGAAGCAAAGATAAAAAACGAACAACGAACGGAGAAAGAGAAGACAGAGTTCTATTGGAGAGTTATGGACCAGAAATTGAGAAAGTGGTACCGACGGAAGGAAAGAGAGACGAGAGAATAAAAAACGATGAAAAAAGTTTGAAAGTGGCGTACACAAACATTGATGGACTAATATCGGCAAGGTAAGAAATCAACGATTTTTTGAGGGCACACGAGCCTGATGTTATGTGCTTTGTAGAGACTAAATTGAAAGAAGATATTGATATTCATATGGGAGGTGGGAAATACAAATTATGGAGAAGAGACAGAAAAGAAAAAACGGGAGGAGGAGTGATGATAGCAGTGAAGGACAACATAAACGTAGATACTGTGGAAATTGCAGAGGGCAGGGCCGAAGCCATAAATTTGAAACTAGAAACTGGGGAGAATGGTAAGAGAGATATGGCAGTGGTATATGTTCCCCCTAAGACGAGAGCATGGAATGACGATGAATACCAGGAGATGTTGTCAGACATGGTTAGTTATCTACAGAAAGTGATTGAGAAAAGCAACAATATAATCCTAATGGGTGACTTTAATTGTAGAGGTGAACTGGGAGGAATGGGACTCGGGAGGCAGCGAAGATTCGTGGGGCACTAAATTGTTAAATATAGCAATGAATAATGTAATGACACAGTGGGTTAAAGAAGAGACACGATTCAGAGGTGATGACACACCAGCAAGATTAGATTTGATACTATCCAAAGAACCTGATGTAATTGAATCATTAAATTATCTGTGTCCTATAGGAAAAAGTGATCATGTGGTCATTGAGTTCCAGATGATAATAGGGAACGTGGTGCCAAGAGATGAGCTTTATAGGCAAGGAAGATACAACTTTGGGAAAACAAACTTTGCAGAATTGAGACAATTTTTTGAAAATGCGGACTGGAGAAAATTCAGGGAAAGAAGAGAGATACAGAGGAAGTGGGATATCTTTTTAGACCTCTACAATCTGGGTGTGGAAAAATATGTGCCAAGAGTAAGTGGGAAAGAAAACAGGAAAAAGGTGTGGTTTAATAGAAGGTGTATAATAGCGAAAAAAGAGAGGGACATGGCATGGAACAAATGGAAAAAGAGAAGTAATATCAGGAAAAAGGAAGAATATAAAAGAACTAGAAATGAATATACAAGAATACGTAGAGAGGAAGAAAGGAACTTTGAAAAAGGTATAATTGACAAATGTAAGGATGAACCCAAATTGTTTTATAGATTTGTTAATGGCAAATTGAAGCAAAGGGAAGGAATCACCAAACTGAAAGTAGAAGGAGAGGTCTACAAGGATGCAGTAATGCAAGCTGAAGTAATGAACAAATGTTTCCAGTCAGTTTTCACTAAGGAAAGGGAGTTTGTGGAAGGAGAGGGAATGATAAGAAATGTAGTGATAAAAGATATAAAAGTGGAAGTGCAGGAAGTGTATAAATTACTGGGAGCTCAAGATGTAAGGAAGGCCCCAGGACCGGATGGAATCTCTAATTGGGTACTGAAGGAATGCAGAGAACAACTGGCGGATAAGATTCACAATTTAATTGTGTGCTCCTTGGAAGAGGGGAAAGTGCCTCGGGAATGGAAGAGGGCAAATGTGGTGCCAATCTATAAGGGAGGAAACAAGGAAGAACCCCTGAATTATAGACCAGTGTCCCTAACCAGTATGGTTGCGAAATTGTGTGAGAGAATCCTGAAAGATAGATGGATAAAATATCTGGAAGAGATGAATATTTTGACTGAAAGTCAGTTTGGATTCAGAAGTGGAATGTCATGTGTTTCCAACTTGTTGAGCTTCTACTCAAGGGCGATTGACGTGCTACAGGAGAGAGACGGTTGGGTGGATTGTGTGTACTTAGATCTGGAGAAGGCCTTCGACAAAGTACCCCACAAGAGACTATTATGGAAATTAGAGCATATAGGAGGACTTAAGGGAAGCCTCCTGGAATGGATGAGAGACTTTCTGAGTGACAGACAAATGAGGACAGTAATAAAGGACAGGACATCTGGATGGAGGGAAGTAACAAGTGGTGTCCCACAGGGCTCGGTGTTGGCACCAGTAATGTTCTTGATTTATGTAAATGATATGGTAGATGGAGTGAACAGCTACGCAAGCCTGTTTGCTGATGATGCAAAGATCTTGAGAAAGGTAGAGGTTGAAGAGGACTGTAAAATGCTACAGGAGGATCTGGATAGGATATATGATTGGAGCCGGATGTGGGAAATGGAATTCAACGCAAAAAAATGTAAAATATTGGAAATGGGTAAAAGTACCAAGAGGCCATCATTGAATTATTTGATGGGTAATGAACCAATTAGAAAAGCGAGAGAAGAGAAAGATTTGGGAGTGCTGGTCCAGGATAGTTTGTCACCTGAAAAGCACATAAATAAGATAGTGAGAGAGACATATAAACTCTTGACCAATATAAGAGTGGCATTTCATTACATGGATGAGGAGATGATGAAAAAATTGATAGTGGCCATGATTCGGCCCAGGTTAGAATATGCAGCAGTAGTGTGGTCCCCACACAAAAAGAAAGATATAACCAAGATTGAGAGAATACAAAGAACAGCAACCAAGATGGTCCCTAGTCTGGCAGATTTGCCATACGGGGAGAGGCTGGAAAGGCTGGATTTGCCCTCCTTAGAGGAAAGGAGAAAGAGGGGTGACATGATTGCAGTGTTCAGGACTATGATAGGAGTAGATAAAATTGACAGAGAAAATCTGTTTGTGTGGGATGAGAGAGCAACAAGAGGACACGGAATGAAACTAAAGAAGCCAAGCTGCTCGAAGGACATCAAGAAATTTAGTTTTCCGTATAGATGTATAGACCTGTGGAATAGCCTGGACAAAGAGATCGTCCGGTCTAAAAACTTAAATGAGTTTAAGGCAAAATTTGACTTATTGAGAAACAGAGACGGGACCCCACGAGCGTAGCTCATTTCCTGTATATCACAATTAGGTAAATACACACACAGTGCACTCACATAACTCACGCACTTCTAACTCACGAATTATCAAACTCACGGTGTTCTTATCTAAGTCACCATTATCACCAAACTTACGGAAATGCTCTGCCTCGCGTTTTGCCACTAGAAAATTACTTATTCCCGAGGAGATGTTTAACTCACAGTATTGTAGCCGCAACTCACAACTTGAAGCCAATCATAGTTAAGCACAGTCCTTGTGATTGTGAAGCCAATCAAAACATTGCTTTCTCCACCCACACCACCTGCGCCTAGTGGCCAGTACTGCAACTAGGCCTACCAAGCAGGATTTTTAGTCTGCATGTGTACATCTACCCGCGAGTGTCTATTCCCTTCCTTTTAGTGCCTTCTTGCATTTTTTGTGCTTCACCATGGCTGAAAACAGTCAGGCAAAGAGTTCTTCATCCAGAAAAGGACTGAAGCAGAAGCCATCTCTAAGCTACACCCAGAAAGTAGAGCTAATTCAGAGGATAAACAATGGCAAGAGGAAGTGTTAAGTGAAGTGCTTACATTTGTGGATATGGCCAAAGAAAAGATCAAAGCACATGATAGAAATGAAACAAAGTGTAATGAAATTGTTTTAATCTTGATAAAGCTGTTGCCTGTTATAAGCTTGCTAAAGAAGAAGCATTAATGCAGCAGCAGCATGAGGCACCGTAGGCTAGTGTTCTGAAACCGCCACCCGTATCTCATCGACGTAAACATTGTCATCAGTAGGATTAAGGTAAATGCTTTTCAGTATTGTTTATTATCATACTAGGATCTTTTAATATTGTTTGTTATCATTATAAGATATGCAATACATACTTTTGAGACAGGATGTTTGTGGTAAGTGGTATTAAGAGTGGTTCCCCTAATGTTATACTAGGCTACTTGACACCATGGCAGAATCAAATGTATTTTTCCCCATAAGGTGTGTTTTTTTTAACTCACAGTTTTCCAACTCACGGCATGAGTTCAGAAGGAAATTACAGTGAGTTAGGCAAGTGCGGTTATATATACAGTAAAACCTCGATATAACAGACATCAATAGACCGGAATTTGCTTTTATCGGACTCGAGGAGCTAGCGGACTAAATTCCTATATATAGGAAAAAGTCCGATAAAGCCAGAAGCAGTCCGGACTACCTGACCACTTCAGCTATGTTCACCACAATAAGGTAAATAAAAGACATGTTTATCAGTGTACAGTACAGTATTATTATACCATTTGATTAATGTAGTGAAAGTATAACACAGTACAGTACTGCAGTGGTACTGAAAACAATTTAAAAACCATTGTTGCAATCCAGACTATTGTCTGATATATCGGAAAAGTCTGGATTAGCAGGGGAAAGTCTGGATGTCGCTTTTATCGGAATTTTGCATTTCTCGGAATGGTTAGGGCCCCAATTAGTCCGTTATAGTGAGGTCTCACTGTGTATATATATATATATATATATATATATACATATATATATATATATATATATATATTTATGTATAAGTAATCTCTCTACTATCCGGACGTCCACTATCCGGATACATCACTAATCGGACATCTTAGGCTGTCTGAACCCCCAAATGCCCAAAAATCTTTAAAAAATCAGAAAAAAATCCGATTTTTTCCGACCGCGTCAGTTTGAATTTCCTGCGCGCGCCGACTAGCTCCCTTCCCATCCAAACCCCCTCCTATTAGTTCTGTCTCAGCTTCCGTGAATAGTGGACAGCTGTCCGATCGTTTGTGGTATTTTCGTTCTTGTTTAAATAATCAAAAGTCACAGTGCTAAGGATTAAGTGTAGTGAAACACTGGATTACTGGACATGCTTCAAGAACAATTATGACCACCGTAAAAACCTTAGAGGTGGGGGTAAACAAGGAGTAAACAACACTTATGGACATGTAAGCAAACATTGTCAACTGCTAAATATTTTCCATAATCACTTCTAAATCCTCATTCTCTGGTTACATTTTATGTACTTCATGCTTTGTGTCCCATATTTGAGTGCACAGGCTGTGAAAGAGGTGATTTTCTCAGTGATTACCATGTCTCTTACATACATTCACTATCTAGTCAACTGGTGAACATTTTTGCCCCACACACCTCTAAATCATAATTTTTCTGGTTGCATTTTATTTACTTGATACTTTGTGTCCCATATTTGAGTGCATAGGCTGTGAAAAGGTGATTTTCTCAGTAACAATCATGTCTCTTCCTTACGTTCATTATGTAGTCAGCTGGCGGACACCCCTTCTTTACTTACCTCAAAATCATCATTTTTGGATTAAAATTCAATTAATTCATGCTCTGTGCCAATTATTTATGTGAATGGGGTCTTAAATAAGTGCTATGCATGTCCAGCAGGGAGGTAGGTAGGTGGTTTTCTGATTTAGGTTAGGTTAGGTTAGGTTAGGGTCAAGAATGACCAGTGCTCTTGGTGAACATTGAACACCTTTGCCATACCTAACTCTTTTTCTGGTAACAATTGATTTATTTGATGCTTTGTATACTATATTTTAGTGCACAAGATATGAGAAATTATGATTTTCATAGTGATTGCCATGTCTGATCCTTACACTAACCTCCCAACTCACGAACACCCCTTCCTTAATCACCTCAAATTCATCATTTTTGGGTTAAAATTCGATTAATTCATGCTTTGTGCCAATTATTTATGTGAATGGGGTCTTAATTAAGTGCTATGCATTCTGGTAGGGAGGTAAGTAGGTGGTTTTCTGATTTAGTTTAGGTTAGGTTAGGGTCAAGAATGACTGGTGCTGTTGGTGAACAGTGAACACCTTTGCCATACCTAACTCTTTATCTGGTAACAATTTATTTATTTGATGCTTTGTATCCCATATTTTAGTGCATAAGATATGAGAAATGATGATTTTCATAGTGATTGCCACGTCCGATACTTACACTAACTTGCCAAATTGTGAACACCCCTTCCTTACTCACTTCAAATTCATCATTTTTGGGTTAAAATTCGATTCATTCATGCTTTGTGCCAATTATTTATGTGAATGGGGTCTTAATTAAGTGCTATGCATGTCCGGGAGGGAGGTAGGTAGGTGGTTTTCTAATTTAGGTTAGGTTAGGTTAGGGTCAAGAATGACCAGTGCTGTTGGTGAACAGTGAACACCTTTGCCATACCTAACTCTTTTTCTGGTAACAATTTATTTATTTGATGCTTTGTATCCCATATTTTAGTGCATAAGATGTGAGAAATGATGATTTTCATAGTGATTGCCACATCCGATACTTATTTGCACTAAGCTGCCAACTCATGAACATCTATGCCTTACTTACTTCAAAATCATCATTTTGGGGTTAAAATTCAATGAATGCGTGCTTTGTGTCCATTATTTAATGCATATGGTGTGAGAAAGGGTGATTTTCATAGTGATTTACATGTCTGATACTTACACTTGCTGGCAACTTGTGAGCACCTATGCCATACTCACCTCTAAATCATAATTTTTTGGTTAAAATTCAGTTAATTTGTGCTTTGTGTGCATTATTTATGTGAAAGGGGACTTAAATAAGTGCTATGCATGTCCGGTAGGGAAGTAGGAAGGTGGTTTTCTGATTTAGGTTAGGTTAGGTTAGGGTCAGGAATGACCAGTGCTGGAGCTTCAGGGCCACTATCCGGACAAGACCACTGTCCGGACATGCCTTTGGCTCTACTACGTCAGATAGTGGAGGGATTACTGTATATATTTATATATATATATAAAATGTACACACACACACACACACACACACACACACACACTTAAAAAAAAGATGCTGAAGAATCTAAGGGAGCTGCTCAGTTATTCAGTCATTCTTAAGGATTTTCAGTTTCAAGGGGGAGGGTTTAACTCTAGCAAAGTCCCTTTTGCTACTTCACCAATTTCATTTGAATTTTCACATACAAGCTGCTTCAGTTTGCAAAATCTCAGATGATGCCTCACTTTAGTGAAGTCCCATATGGTTCCACATCTGTTAATACATCTGTACTTCTTTTAAAATCATTCAAACTTGCAGGTGCCTACTATGGGATAGAGAATGTGCCGGAGGGTCTGCAGCGTCACTGTGAAGGACTAGAGGATGCCTTACACCAGGCTGACCAACTCTTTGAGCTGGTTACTTCAAAGCAAATCTCAACCACCTAACTTGAACTAAAGGTGTCATATAGTGGTTGTTCAGATATCATGACACCATCATCCTGTTAATTGTACTGTATTTAGTTGCATTAATAAAGGTACTCAGTCTTTTATCTGGAAAGCTTGGAATCAAAGGCTTCCCAGTGTTCAGAATTTGCCAGATTTGGAATGCTTTATACAGTACACACACACACACACACACTTGATCACAATATTTAGAGGTGACTTGATCACAATATTTTGAAATGTAAGAGAATTAGAAAGGGTGGATAGAGAGGATCTTTTTGTGTTGGATGATGGAAGAACAAGAGGTCCTGGCTTCAAGTTGAGGAAAAGTAGATGTCTTAATGATCTCAAATGGTTCGGTTTCCCGAACAGAAACATAAGTATTTGGAATGACTTAGATGAGGTGGTGCAGGCAAAAAACATTCATGTATTTAAAACTAGATTAGATAAATGTAGCTATGGAGACGGGACAACACGAGCTTAGCTCAATTCCTGTATGCTACAAATAGGTAAATACACACACACACACACACACACAAAATCATGGAATAGATCAATAGTGCGTTCCCTGTTGCAACATTAGGCACCACGTGCGTGCAGTCTAGTAAATCATTCTGCCATGTGACATCACACTGAGATGGTCGAGACCATATTTCTGGCCTTTTTTTTTTTTTTTTTTCCCACATCACTTCTCAGATCTTCATCCTCAGACCACTATGGCTGATTTGAATGAGCAAAGAGTGGATTAAATTTTGTTTTTTTCTAAGGGAAAAAAAAACTGCAGCAGAGGCAGTGAAAATGTTTGAGCAAGCTCTCAAGGAGCAGGCTTTGAAAAAACACAAGTCTATGAATGGTACACACGTTTTAAGGAAGGCAACATATATGTCCAAGACTCTCTATGTCTTGGCCATCTTTCAGTCTCTTAAGCTGTTGAAAACATGAAGAAAATTCGACTGGCAGTCTTGGAAGATCATCATCATACTATTGACGAACTAGTGGAGACCACTGATGTTTCTTGGAGTTCAGTCCAACAGATTTTGACGCAGGATCTTGATATGCACCGAGTCTCAGCAAAATTCTTCCCCCATCTTCTGATGGAAGATAAAATAGCAAATCATGTGAACATGTGTAAGGACTTGAAAGAATAGTTGTGAAATGACCCAGATAGTCTTTCAGATGCCATTATGGGTGACAAGACCTGGGTTAATGGGTAGGACCCTGAAGCCAAGCAGCATTCCAGTCAGTGAAAGACACCAACATCTCAAAGACCGAAAAAAGTGAGTCAGGTCAAGTTTAACATGAAGACCGTGTTGATCTTGCTTTTGACATTGAGGGAGTTGTCCATAAAGAATTTGTTCCTCCTGGACAGACTGTGAACCAGCAGTTTTACATTATAGCGCTGAGAGGTGTACGGGAAAGCATGAGGTGCATATGTCCAGAGAAGTGGCACACCCAGAAGAGGTTCTTGTGTCATGACAACTCTCCATCACACCACATTGTAAGTTCAACGGTTTTTATCCAAAAACAACGTCATTGTTGCTCTGCAACCCCCGTTTTCGCCAGTTCTCTGTCTATTGCCAGATGCCTTAATCCCGTAAAGGGTTGCCACAAACAAATCACCTCCATGTTGCCCTGTCCCCTGCCATTTCATTGCCCTGCTCCCAGCTCACACCCTCCCTCATATACTTCACTCCATCCCTTCATCTCATCCTTGGCTGCTTCCTCTCTCTCTCCTCCTCCTCAACCTCAATCACATATATTCTCCTCATCAGTCTCTCACTCTCCATCCTCTCCACATGGCCAAACCACCTCAGTGTGTCTCTCCTAATGCTTCCTGTCACATCCACATCCACACTACAATGCTCCTTTACTTCCTCATTTGCCAGTCTGTCTCTCCATGTGATTCCACATGATCCTCTCAAATAACTCATTACCACTGCTTTCACTCTTGACATCTATTCCTCCAACAAGGTCCAAGCCTCTCTTCCATACGTTAGAGTTGGTATCACAATACTGTCATGTAGTAACTTTTTCTCTTCAGTGCTCACTGCCCTGTTTCTTATCACAACTTTCAAGGAACCAGCAACCCTTCTTCCTTGCTGTACCCTTTCATGCACTTCACCTTCTAAACTTCCATGCTTACTCATCACTCTACCCAGGTACTGTACTTAAATGCACTTACATTTTCCATTTCCTCCTCATCCAACCCCACTGTACATTTACCGACTTCACTTCCTTCGAAGACTGTAACTTTACTCTTCCCTACATTCACCTTTAGATTCCATTTCTTACACATGCTCCCAAACTCATCCATCAAGCCTTGCAGCCCCCCTTTGTCTTCACTTAACAACACAGTATCAGCTTCATACAACAGTACAGGGAGTTTTCAGACCCTGCCCTAGTTCTCATTCCCTGCAATTTTTTACTTGTTGATCTTCAACCCATGTACTCACCAGATTTCACTCACTGTGACTTTTTTTCTTGTTCCCAAAAATTAAGTTTGAACTGAAAGGCAGAAGATTTGACAACTTAGAAGAAATCCAGGAAAAAATGTAGAAATCTCTGGACAATGTAATAAAAAGACAACTACAGGAAATGTTTCCAGGAATGGGCAGAGCACTGGGACAAGTGTATAGCACACCAAGGGGAGTGCTAGTACTCTGAAGGTAACTAAAAATGGGTTTGCTGTAAGCTTTGTAATGAAGTCTTTTGTTATCAGTTCTGAGAATTTTTGGGTTCCCCCCTTATATATATTGTATATAATTTATTACTGTAGCCTGTAAAAGGTCATGCCTAGGTAGACTTTCAAAATAGCCAGATTTTGGGAAGGCTGGTTTCTGGGTAGCCAGATACTGTAAAGGTTTGAGTACTAGTACTTTAAGTCTTGTAGTGAAGTGCTTATTAAAATGGGGGATTACAGATCCAGATACTTCATTACCCTTTGGGTCACTTATGTATCATCACTGTCATCATCATGGCCCATAGAAGACTTAGTGGGATCCAAAATTAGGAAGGAGGACCAATAAAAATAATGGAACTCTCAGCAGTGCCCATTGAAATGATTCTCACCATCACTTATCATTTAACCCTTCAAAATCTTTACTTCACTTTAGAGATAGAAATTATCCACTCATCTTTTTATATTTAGAGGCATTTTTGGCAGAATTGCTGAATGCCATAAGCTTTAGAGAACTGCATTAACTACAAATTTCCTTGAAGTTTGAGTTGAGATTTTGAAGGTTGAAATGATGGGCAGATGATTGTGTGGCTCATTTCACTTGGCACTCTGTTATTTCGATCGTTTTTCGTTTTTAAAGGCTCAAACATGCTTGCATGCATCAGCCTTGCTCACCTAATGGCAGCTTTCCCTGCTGCTCGATCTGTGGCAGCCTCCCTGTTCAGTCCCTTATCCCTGAGGCTACACTTAATAACCTCATCCCAAGTCTTTTTCGGTCAACCCCTCACAACCCCACCCCCAATATTAACGCTTCTAACTTTCTGCACCTAATTATCATCCCCTATCCTCTCTGCATGCCCAAACCATCTCAGTCTACATCTCCTCATCACAACACCAATACACTCCAGTCCCATCCTACTTTTCAACTCTTCCATCGTAAGCCCAGCACCCCCAGGCCTCGCACGCAGGGACGCATTGCATATGCGCATAATCATTGTCATTTCTGTATGTTTGAGCCTGTGAATATTCTCTTCCTTTACTGTCGAGGTCTCATTATCATACAGTATTATACTGCTAACACATGCTGCATAAAAAGATCCCTTAACATGGAGGGAGAACCTCTCAGTGTCAGGAGAGGCAACAGTTCCCTGAACTTCTTCCAACCACTTCTCACCCTAGCCACAGAGCTAGCTCCAGCCCCACCACAAGCACATGTCTCCCAAATAACAAAACTCTTCCACACACTCAAGAGACACACCAGCAAGTTCAATCCTCTCATGCCTGACACTCTCCACCTGCTCTCCCTGACACGCCGCACACATAAAATCAGCATTACCTTACAGTGTACCACTAATACCATTACATCTCTTATGCACCCACTTACCACAAATACTGCACAAGATGGAATTACTTCCCATGCCCCTGTGGCAAATTGCACATGGCCACTCTCCCTCTTCTTTGACAGTAAAAACACCAACAGTAGATATCATCACTTTTGTTTTATCTGCAGTTACTCTTAAGCCCTTGTGCCTCTTACCATCTCTCTACTTCCTGAATCTTTCCTCTGCCTCCCTTTTGTTCTCTGCAATTGTCATTCTGGATTTTTGACAAGCATATAGATTTAGGAAATTCCACCGCTGAACCACCAGTGTCGTGCTGCAAAATTTAGGGGCCTCGTTAATTTACTGAAATTAGAATGAATTGCCAACACGAAGAAGTAAGATAAACAATAGTAGGCTGCCACCACCCAGCGTATGCCGGGAAAGAATAATTAGTCCCGTTACAGTAAGAGATAGGACACTGAGGCCTTGAGACTGTAATTAGGGTAGTGTGAGTAGATTAGAGTGCGTGAGTCTTTTAGATAGTAACACACATTGCGGGTCACTCAATCTCACAATCAAACTTCCCAGAGGAATTTAGAACAAACACATAAAAAAATTAATCTATGATTTACTGACTCTAACATACAGTGTCAAAAAAACTAGTTTTCATTTTTAAAAAAAGTACATAGATTACTCTTCAGAGAATGATTATCCTAGAAAAACTGAAATAATAGTATTCTTTTCTCCACAGAAATTAATACCAGGTAGACTAACATAACATGGTACAAAGTTTTTTAATCGTGTGTTCACCACAGCTGATAGAATACTTGGGCTATTATCACACTATAATATGATGTAAAATCCTGCATACAGATGAATTTATGCCCGGTCAATAGATTTACATACACTAATATATTCATATAACTACACCTCTTAACCTAATACAGTATACAAAAAAGAATAATTCAAACACGGGCGTGACTTGCACTTCCACTGTCTCTAACGGACTCGTGAATCTAACTCACTGAGACACTACCTTCCGCCAAAAATTATTCTAAGTCTGGTACATTTGCCCTAATTTCTCAAAGGTTTACATAAATTGATATAAATATATATATATTGATTATATAAGTGGTAGGTGGTGGCGACCATCATCCACTCACTTGATGCAGTGCTGCCTACTTCTTCCTTAGCCTTTATCATTCTTTTTCTGTGCCTGCCCTCCTTTCTTCCTATTTCTCCTATATTTCCTGTCACTTCTTACTGCTTTTCTTTCCTTTACAGGTGGCATTACATTGAGTGACAAGCCAAATGGTTTCCTGTAAGCCAAGAAACCATTTACAACGCTGGGTGGTAACCATATAACCAAACCATAAATGCTCCCTACATGTCAACAAGTGGGTTGGTGGAGGGTTAGTGCCCCTCCCCGTAAAAAAAAAATAACTGAAAGTCAAATGGCCACCCCTTACGGGATTATGGTGTCTGGCAATAGATAGAGAGATAGATTATATAAGAATGATTCTATTAAAATTTCAAAGAGTTTGAAATACCCTGTACATTAGAGGAAACATTATCATATATCAACACTCGCCATCAACTAAACATTTCACTTCAGAAGAAAAGACTATTCAAATGGACCATTCAGTTACATATTCGACCTTGCAGTATGGAAAGAGGTGGAAAGGGGAGGAATTTGTGTATGGGCACTGGTAAGAAGGACCATGTGGTCACTTCAGCACCGTGACGAGAGGCCTAATCACCGACAGTCTGTTAATTTGTTGCCGTCAGGACTCACAATCATCATAAAAGGGAGTTAGGGAACATTATCAGTCAACTTACAAGTATATATACAGTATATAGAGGATCAGTTATTGAGACAAAGTGGGGGGGGGGGGAATTTAAGGACAAGCTTTTGACTGACCTGTTAATTTGTCGCCGTCAGGACTCACAATGAGCGACACTGCCCAGGCCACACACACTCGCTTGTGGTTGTCCTAACATCGGAACTGACTTCAACCAATTACTCTTCAGATTACTGACTACAACAACTAACAAAGAATATGAAACAAGGTATTCACATTCACCATACTTAGACGAAACTGACTTAGAATGTTTAAAATTTTGTGGCAATCATATGGGACTGACAGTTTTTACTGAAGCCTAAACTCACGAGTTTTAACTAATTGTAACCACGTGTCACAGCTGTCCGGCCTACGTGACTTGATGCAAGTGAAAAAAAAAAAAATCGCGGTTACAAATGTCTATTATCAATAATTAGACTTTAACTAAGCTCAGATTCATTACTATACAGTACAAAAAGATGATAATACCAAACCTAACTACAAAATTCCGAATTCAAAGCGTGAATACAAACTTTCGCAAATTTTAACCTCGAGTTAACTTTTTGCCTCTTTTTCGAGAATAGATCATGCTTCTCACTTCCATCTCACTCCATACAGTCTTTCTCTATTAATAGTGTTCCACTCTTGCTATACATTAACTAGGAACAAGCCCAAATATGTATTTGATGACCATTCCCTATCCATTGTAACAATTAAATAGGGGTCCAGGACTACACTTACATTACACTTACACTAACTTATACCACACTTATATTAACTTATATTATACTTATACTAACCTTAAAATTACGGCATTACACGGGTCCATCCTCCAGAAAAAAAAAAATTGAACATCGTAAGTCTACATACAACTCATTCCTCTACACTTCTTAGAGACGTGTGTGCGGACGGGACAGACTTACCCAATTTGACTGTGAAACACCCTATGAACTCCAGAATAAGATAGTGTTCGCACTACCCGATACTCCCATAAGTGGCACCTGTCGGTCCACGAGCATATTGCATACCCCAGGGGGTCGCTTCCCTGTCACCAATGATCTCCCGAATATTCAGTAGAAAAAATGTGCCCCAGTCGACTTCCTGCCCGAATGATAACATGGCCGTCTCACCTGGACAGACCTGTACTCTCGCTGCTAGGATCGTCCCAGGGGCGCTTCCCATGCATACACCCTACTATCACATTCACACTCCATTCATACATTCTTGTGTTTCCAGCTCTCCGCCTAGTAACTGACGAGCGCCTGTCAGGTCCTGAAGTCACTGTTACACCCTAGACCGTGTTGACTGTAAGTTGAGGGAGTTCCATGGGTTGCCCTCGAATTAAAGCTACATAATATTCCCACTGAGCTGGGCTATGCCCTTGATATGAACTCCGATTAACCCCAGACACGAGATTAATCTCTCTGAACTCTTGAACTATCACAGTCAATAGTCAGACAGTCCGACCCGCACATATTTCCCTATCCAGCACTTAACTTGATATGACCATAACCAACTCAACAACACTTCACCTCTCCTCAACACTTCAACATTTTTCAATGAGTCTACGTGGAGGTCATCGTTCACGTGGTGGTAATTGTTCGTCCTCTGGATCAGGTACAAATGCTTCATCCAAGGGTTCTAAGAGCCACTCTTCCCCTCCATAAAAGGGTTTTACTTGTCCGGCGGCTCTTTGTAACTTTTTCCCCGTGAATACATTTTCTGTCACGTACACACTACCGTCCATTAACACTTCCACTACACAATACGGACCATCCCATTTCACGTTTAGTTTTCGACATGTGCCAGGTATCACCGTTTCTTTCTTGACCCACACAAGGGTTCCAACTCCAACCACTTGATTCCTTCGCTTTCGGTTAGCTACATCTCGATACCTTCTCGACACTTTTCGGTGAGTGTCCCGAATGAGTGCTTGAGCTACTGTGATCTCATCTTCCTCGCCATCGACTGAGGGTAATGACACACTGACCAGTCTGGGAGGGTGGCGAGAAAAGAAGGTGAAATAAGGTTGCTGACCCGTTGACGTATGTACCACCTGATTCATGGCGATCTGACAGGACTGGAGGAATTGGGGCCATCGGAGAGGGTGGCCCTGACATAAGGCGGAGAGGACTGACTTCAGGGTCCTATGCATCCTCTCGGTCATTCCATTCCCTTGGGGATGATGAGGGGTCGTATAGTACAAGGTGATTTGGTGTCGCTGGCAGAACCGTTGAAATTCTTGGCTGATGAACTCGCCTCCGTTGTCCAGGACAATTCCACGGGGGGTGCCATAGTCTGCCACATACTGCCCAAGTTTGTCTGTGATGTGTGTGGTCTGTTTTGTAAGGGGGAAGAACCTAACGAAGCGACTATAGTGGTCCACTACTGTAAGCACATAGCGATAACCCTGGATTCCAGCAACCATGTCAGTGAGATCTGTACCAGCCCTCTCCAGTGGTTTATTCACTGGGGGTAATTCCTTCCACTGTTGCTGCAATCCAGTGTTCTGTTTGAACCTTTGGCAAGTTACACATTTTTCTACATATTCACATACATCTACTTTGAGGTTTTGCCAATAATATAGTTCTTTGGCTTTCTTAATAGTTTTCTTTTGCCCTAGATGACCTGTCAGTTCATGGGCATGTTGCAGGGCCTGAATAACTAAGGTACGAGGAACTATGAGACTATAATGAAGACTACCATCCGCCTTTTCGCGTACAAAATGTAATATTTCATCTACCAAGGCAAACTGATCTAATGTATTCTTTGGCAATCTTTTAGTAGGAATTCTACCACCTTCTAAATACTGCTCAAGTTCTCCCCATACTGGTTTTTCTCTCTGGCGGTCTCTCATTTGTTCTCGGTTTAACCCAAGCCAGATGGCTTCAGGCGAACGGACTACCACTCGAACTGGGCGTGACAACTGGTCTGCAACAAAATTATCCTTGCCTTTGAGGTATTGAATGTCATAGTCATATTCTCACATTTCCAGAATCCATTGGTTCATTCTAGGTGATTTAGTCCTGCGTTTGAATATGCTTGTTAGAGGTTGGTGATCTGTGATCACTGTGAACCGTGTACCCCATAAGTAATGACGAAAGTTCCGGCAGGCGTGAACTACTGCTAGAGCCTCTTTGTCTGTGGTTGAATATCAAAACTCGCAAGAGGACAATTTTTTTGAGAAGTACCCGATTGGCTTGTTGGTACCGTCAGCTTGAATTTGATTAAGGACTCCCCCAATGTGAGTGTTACTGGCATCCGTAGTAGGGATAAATAGCTGTTCTACTCTAGCTTTAACTAAAACGGGTATTTATAAGGCAAGATTTGAGATGTTCAAAGGATTTCTGACATTCGCCCGTCCAGTGAAAGGTCGTTCGCAATTTTGTCAAATTAGTAAGTGGTGTAGTGACTCGTGCGAACGACAGTACATGTTTCCTATAGAATCCACACATTCCGAGGAATCGTCTCACTTCCTTCACAGTGGTGGGTGGCTTCATTTTCACTATGGCTTCTATATTTTTCGGATCCGGTTTACTTCCCTCTGCCGAAATCTGGTGACCCAGGAAGGTCACTTCCTTACATCCAAATTCATACTTGCGAAGATTTAGTTTTACTCCACTACTAGCAAGCAGCTCGAAAAGTTGTTTCAAACATTCCAATAGGGTAGGAAAACTGGGGGCCCATAAGATTAAGTCATCTAAGTAGTTTTTGACCCACCCCTTCTGTAGAAGAGGTGTTAGCAAAGTGACCATTTGTTGTGAGAAGATTGCAGGGGAACAGTTGAGATCAAAAGGAAGGCGTTGGAATTGATAGAGAGCCACCCCATCACTGAAAGTAGTAAGATCACGACTCTCCTCATCTAACAAAATTTGGAAATACACCTCTCGCATGTCCAGTGTGACATAATACTGATGTCCGGCTGCCTGTTCTACTAACTCATCTAGCCATGGAAGTGGGTAGACATCCGCTGCGAGGTGTTGGTTTACGTGGCGGTAATCAAGACACATTCGTTTACTACCATCGGGTTTATTAACAAGGACGATAGGTGACAACCAGGCTGCTGTGGACCTTTCAATGATCTCTCTGTCTTCCATGTCCCTCAACATCTCAGTGATAATTTGTTTTGCTTGAATTGGATAGCAATACATAGGCCCACGACTGGGCTGAGAGTTTGCGACTTTAATATGAGCTGGAGGACTCTTGATCAGGCCTAACTCCCCTTGATCAAGAATAAAAAGAGGGTCATACTCTAGGATCAACTCAGTTAATTCTTCTCGCTGGTCATTAGTGAGTTGTTGCCATTTCTGTTCGTCGATCAAAGCTTTCAGTTTCTGAGAACGTGTTCCGTTTTGTTTGACGTGATCATTCTCTGGGAGAAGATCGTTGTGTATTTTAGTGATGTTAATTTTGTCAGGGGTTGGATTGGCCACTCTCTCGTATGATCCGATAATGGTACCCTTACGAAATACTTTCCCCTTTTTGGTGGTGTTAATAAGTGGGAAGTAGATGGTATTTGCCTCATTTACTTGGACCAAATAAGGATGACTATTATGACTAATTCTGGGTTGAGGGTAGATGATAAGATTAGTTGTTGGGTCCTCTTTCACAGGTACGGACACGAATTTAGACTGGTAGGGGTCTAACTGTAAGGTTGTAATGAGGTTAATCTGCAAGAAGGTTTGTTTTGGATTAGAAAGTTCTACTGGATCAACTCTGACTCTCCCCACCTTGTTTTTCTCTCGGCGAATATGATTCAACACATAAGGGGCACGTCCCCAGATCATAACTCACTTCACCCCATCATCCCACATGAGCGGAGCTTGGCTCAGCACGTCACATCCCAAGAGTATGTCAGTACTAAGGTAAGAATTTGGTACTACTGGGACCCATTGTTTATGCATCTTCTCGTCACCGACCGCTATTTCGGCTCGCAACATTCCTAATATTCTCAGAGGTGCGCCTGTGACTCCTTGTAAGCATGGCGGGTTTCAACGTGTGTTCAGTTCTCCCCCGATCCATTTGATTGCGGACTCCTTAATTAAAGTGTAGCTACTACCAGTGTCCACGATAGCTTCTATCATTTTCCCATTTGTTATTACACTGATAGTGGGGGATGTTTGGCCGCCGGCTAGTCATATTTGTTGAGACGGTTCATGAGCTACCTTCGGAGAGACACTTTGAGCTATGGTGCTGTGACTACGTCCAGGGCATCCACATTCACCACGCCGACATCCGGGTCTGCGACAATCAAAACAATGCCCAGGAGGGGGTTTTCGCCAACAGTCTCGGAGGTTGTGAGATGTAGTAAGACAATGAGCACAGTATTTATCACTATATGCCTTGGGGGTACTAGGCCGTCCCTTATTTGCTTGCGCCAGGTTAGATTTAAGCTCATGGATCCGGCGCTTTAGTTCCTTCACTTTGTCTCTCGATCCATCTGGTACCGGATTCTGAAAGGTGCTAGGTTACGAGAAAATCTGCGAGAACTTTTGTGATGTGCATACGAGGTTTTGGTAAATGGTATTCTGGAGAGTGTTGTACGACAGTCTTAAGGCCAACACCTGCAAACTGCTGTCTGCGCCTGCTCAAGTGCTGGCCAATCGGTGAGCGGATGGTTTCTCGATTTAAAACTTATATACCAATCACTGCACACCAAAATATGAGGTCATAGTGTGGTAGGAAATGTATATGATGTTCCTGCATGGGTTCTCGCCTTTTAATGAGGGTATTGTAGCAATGGAGGACCACTGGAATATGCACAGAAGAAGGGCAGCAAACTTCTCTGAAAAGGAAATGAATGCTTTGATTCATGCTGCAGGACGCCGAAGAGAAGTCATTATCAAAAAGCTGGAGGGCACGGTGTTGTATAGTAGAATGCCTGCGAATCGGGGAAAAAAAACATCATGGGCATATACAAAAAGGGCAACAGGAGTGATAATGGTAACTCAAGAGCTAGTGCCTACCATACCAAGAGTGACTAAAAAAGGTAGACCTCCGTACACAAGCTGACAAATCTAAATTGTGAATGGTGTATATACATATATATATATATATATTTATACATATATATAATTATATTAATATAATTATACAGGCTGAATCTGTTTGTGGGGGGGACTTTTCAAAAGATCAGCAGAGGCCATTAGAAAATATACAGTGAGCAAAATTAAATATAAAGAAGTTTGCCTTCTGAAATCGGGTAGAGAATAAGTCTTCATAAAGCAACGGTGAATGGTACAACTGTAGCAGAGTTTGAGAGGAAACTGGATGAAGTTGGAAAAATAATTCAAAAATTGAAGTACTAGGAGTTAAACTAAGCAACACCACAATGACCACACGACCGCAAGAGAAAGTATGAGAGACCTTAAGCTCGAGTCACAGGCTCAGTAGTCTCTTCAAGGATTCCTCTATGAGTTTCAGTGAATTACAAAATCAGTCATCCGTGGTGCAACAGTATTGACTGCCGTGAGATACCTCTACATTTGTTTTGATCACGCGTTTGTACATTCGGTTCATAATTTTTTCGACAGTGTATCATGTACCATAATATTTTAGATGATTTTAGTATTTACAATGACTTATTTAATCGAATGTATGTGAACATTGTATCATGAGGCTGCAGTTTATTTGCAGTAAAGGCTATATTGGTCAACAATGCTAGTTTTTCCACTTATATCGAAATAGGAAGAGTCACCCTTTCTACTCTTAGGAGATTTTAATGGCCACTTAGGTTTTCTAGGAAAACAGAAAATAGACAAAAGAGGAGAAGATATAATAAGATGGATGGAAAACTATAATTTGATTTTGTTAAATAATGATGTAAGATGTGAAGGAGAAATAACATGGGAAAAAGGGGAATCAAAAAGTGCAATCGATTTTATACTAGGGAACCAGAAATTTTATGATAAATACATGTCAATGATAATAGATGAAAGGAAAGAAGAAACTGATCTGTCTGATCATAACTTAATTGAAGTAAAGGTAAAAATAAATGCAGAAAGAAAGTTATATAATTCTAAAGAATGGCAAGAATGCTTATATTACACAACCGATAAAGAGGTATTAGATAGATATGTAGAAAAGATGGAAGAATAGTGTACTAAGGGGATAGAGAACATTGAACAGTTTGGAGAAGTAATGAAGAGAGAAGCAGAAGCCCTACTAAAAAGGAAATATAGAAGAAGAAAAGCAAAAATAAACAAGGAACAAGTAGAACCACCATGGATAAATGAAGAAATTAGAAAAGAAATTAAAATAAGGAAGGCAATAAATGGGAAAAAAAAGAAATGAGAAGAATAATGAAGAAAAAGAAAGGCTATGGAAAAGATACAAGGAACAGAAAAAGAAAGTGCAAGAGCTAATAAAGTCGGAAATGTCAAAACATGCAATAAAGAAAACGCAAGAAATTAAGGAAAGTTCAGAGAAGGGTAGAGAGGTGTGGAAATATATTAATATACTGAGAAGAGGTGGGAAAGATACTTCAAAAGTTACAAAGGACAGCTTGTACAATGAAGCAGGTAAAGACCTTAATGCAGAGGAGGCAGTTATGGAACTAGAAAAATTTTGGAAAGGTATTTACCAAAAGCACAAAAACAATATACAAACAGTACACTGTAAGCAAAATACAGATGAAACAAAGCAATATGAAATAGCAGATATAATAAGAGAACATTTGGATGGGGCATTAAAAGTAATGAAGGTAATTCAACCAATGGAAAATTTGGAAATTAGCAAAGAGGAGGTCAAGAAAGTTGTAAAAATGCTGAAAAACAGGAAAGCTGCCGGGCCAGATGGGTTAAAACCTGAATTATATAAATGTCTAATCAAAAGTGATACATGTACAGATATGCTGACAAAGCTATTTAACAAAATAATAGAAGATGGGACAGTACCAGACAGTTGGAAAGTATCAAAGACAAAAATGATACCTAAGAAGAAAATTCCAACTGTAAAAGACTTAAGACCAATAGCCTTGACAAATATAGATTATAAAATATTTATGTCTTTATTGAAAAAAAAATAGAACATCATATAAAAATAAACCATACAGATAATGAAATGCAGGCTGGGTTTACAGAAGGAGGAAGAATAGAGGATAACATTCTGATTTTAAAATACTGTATAGATATGAGTTATAAGAAAAAGATTCCACTGTTTGTTGCTGCAATTGATTTTAGCAAAGCATATGACTCAGTGAAAAGGGAAGAAATTATAAATGTGCTGAAAGAAATAAAAATGAAATACAGGAGTTAGGGGTTGGAGCCGCCAACCACACAGCGAGCGGGGCAGACGACACCAGCTCCCCCAACCCCCCCCCAGATCACCGGGGGATTACAGCCAGCGCAGCGCGGCTGGGAGCAGGAACGACCTACCTGTTCACCTTCCCGGTGCCCCTCTTGTGCTCAGGTGAGGGGCCCGGAAAGGTAGCAGTCACCGGCACCTTGTCTCCGGCTGGAGCACAGCTCTGCAGGTAAGGGGTGGAGTTTACAACTCCACACAGCACCGCGGTACCGGCCATTGTCGTACTGGGTACGGAGCAGAATTGGCCATTGTCCGTTCCCCAGCTGTTTCCCCGCCACAGGGCTGCGACACGGACGCGTGTCGGTCAGGCAGGACCGGCCAGCAGTCGTCTGTCTCCTGTAGGCGTTCCCCCAAGAGCGGCACAGCGGTACCGGCCACGAGCCGTACTGGGCATGAGGCAGGATCGGCCATAGTCCGTCCCTCAGCTGCTAGTGACCTAAGCTCATCGGCACAAGCCATAGCCGTCCCAGAGCTCACCTCCTTGGCCACTCAGGCATCGGCCACAAGTCGCGCCTGGCCGAACACAGTGCAGGCCACAAGCCGCCAGGAAACCATCTCTCCCTGTGCCCTCTCGGCGTCAGCCACGAGCCACGCCAGGCCTAACACAGTGCAGGCCACAAGCCACCAGGAAAGCAGGCCTAACAGTGCAGGCCACAAGCCGCCAGGAAACCATCTCTCCCTGTGCCCTATCGGCGTCAGCCATGAGCCACACCAGGCCTAACACAGTGCAGGCCACAAGCCACCAGGAAAGAAGGCCTAACACAGTGCAGGCCACAAGCCGCCAGGAAACCATCTCTCCCTGTGCCCTCTCGGCGTCAGCCATGAGCTACGCCAGGCCTAACACAGTGTAGGCCACAAGCTGCCAGGAAAGCAGGCCTAACACAGTGCAGGCCACCGAG
>JAGKTI010000687.1:42578-73273 GCA_018397915.1 Birgus latro | reverse complement strand
GGGGGGGGGGGGGGGGGGGGGGGGGGGGGGGGGGGGGGCACGAGTGGCAGCTGAATAGCGAAGTGATCGCTGGCTAAGCGCGGGTGTAGTGACCACTGCGCCGAGCCGGTGTACCAGTCTGCATTTCCCCCCGTCTGAGATGGGAAATTTTTCCTGCTACACCGGACCTGTATCGAAAGGTAGAGTCCTGTTGTCCTAGACCGTCTCACTGACAACCTAGACTTCCCCCTGGTGTATCTTTGTGTCTTGTGCGGGCGTTCATGCTCTCCCTCCCCTGTGTTCAGTTAAACCTGCATTAGCCCCTTGTCATAGCCGCGTGGCTAACCCGGGCATGCCAAATACCACAGTCCCCCCTCTGTTAAATACCTCTACGTGCGACCCTACCTGTGATAGATGCCCGGCCGCCAGACCTGAGGTACAGGTGTAAAGTAAGATATACATGTATACAGTGCCGTCCAGTGCTATACGGGTTTTAGAGATTGTGTCAAAGCCGTTCCTGTGTCCGAAGATATGTGTTGTATGTCACACGAGTGTCGGGTGAATAGTACCATACTTAAACAAGAAAGGTAAAGTGACAGATAGCAATCGTGTACAGTGTTCACTTGCCCCTCCGGCAATCCTTTGTAATACCTATGACGTATATTGTCCTGTGTCTTATGTGTAGAATACATGTGTAATATCCACTGCCTTGTTTTTGTGTCCAGTCCTGCTCTTAGGAGTTACCTCCCGGTCTAGAATAGGGACCCGCTATTAGCCTGCGTTTTTGAGGGCGAGAAACCGTCCGACAAATACGTAGCATAACAGAAATCATATTAGAACACCTCGGCCCAAATCTACACCTACAAGATACCCACTCGGCCACAATCTACACCTACAAGATACCCACTCGGCCAAAATCTACACCTACAAGATATCTCAGGCATGATGTTACTGATACTGATTTTTTGGTGTGCTTGCTTGGTGTATGTGTGAAGATTTTGTGTGTGTGTGTGTGTGCTACGCGGTACAGAGGCGACACAGTGTCTGTCAGTGCATTGTCAATCGTAATCACCGCGAGAGGGCAGCACCTCCTGGGACTTTCCTCCACCACCACGAAGCCTTCCTGTGATCGCCGCGAGATGGCAGCACTATACAGAGCTACTCTTAAAAAATACAAACGCTGAGGCCTATTGTCTCTTATTCCGGATTAATGTAGAGATTAAATTATAAAGAGGTGTTGCAAAGCCTATACTACTTGGTAGGAGCCTAGAAGTTGCATTCCCTGTGTTCATAACACTCGACATCGGTGAACTACCCATCCCTCCGGCCTTACAGAGGTGGCTGAAGTCCGTGCAAGAATTATTCTGCATACAGCAAAATGAAGAAATTTGGCCAATTATTACTATATTCAAACTGCAGATACACAAACCTTCCAATAAATTCTACAACCAATCACCGGGGCGATTTAAAAGGCAGCACCGAACAAGGCCACGCTGTGGGACCGAAGACGAATAGGACATGTTGCGTGTTGACATATCAAGAAGGGTTAAAGGAAATGAAAACAAGTAAGTGGTTGAAAGAATGCAATAGTGGCCTAAAAGAATTAAAATTTAGTATGGAAAGGCTGAAGACAATCTCAAAGAAAGAAGGAGTTAATAGAAAAGATATATGAAATGGATACGAAGAAATGAAATGGAAAATAAGAGGACAATGAGAATTTATAAGAAATGGAAAAGGGTGATAGGAGGAAATGAAGAAATATACGATAACACTCCTGCTTCTGTAACACTGTTTAAATGTAGAACAGATACTTTGGATCTGGGAGAAAGGAGAGGATTGAATAGAAGTGATAGCGAAGCAAAATGTGTGATGTGTGGGAAAGATAGAGAAAATCTAGAACATTATATATTAGACTGCGAGGAATACGCTGAAGAAAGGAGAAAGATATATGAATTACAGCAACCATATATTGAAAATAAAGAACATGTTATCGGACAGATTCTGTTTCAAGAAAACAAATTAGAGGCAATAAAGAAATACCTAAATGACTGTTGGATAAAAAGGCATAAGAAAATAAAGGAGCTCAACAACCAAGAAGAAAATTAAGAAAAGAGGGGCCGTTGTAAAGGCTATCCCTTGATCACCATCGCATCGCATCGCACTGCCTACGATGGTCCGCTGCCACTTGTACTTATTATATTTTGCAGATTCACAACATTTGTATGCTATTAGGGATTAATTAATGCCTGATTTTATTCTAAGGATTTTGGTACAGTTTGAGTTACAGCATTCTAAAAATGGGAGAGTTATAAGGCTTACGATGTACTTCCGACTGCCTCTCACATGGCGCAACTCTACGAGGAGAATTGTCAACGCTGCATAGGGTTTGCGCTCGTTTTTAGGGTCTCCAGAATATGCCATAAGTGAAAAGTTGCTCTTACGCCCAAAGAAAGCGGACTTGCGAGGATTTTTGAGCTTTCAGAATCCGGCCCCTGGACTCGAAATGTTACTTTGTTTCGATGAGGTACATGGTAATATGGTTTCCTACCTCCCTGTCTTTCGCACTTCTCTCGGAAGGCACCGCATTGACCTTTGTTGATTGACTCACTTCCAATAGTTGGCATTCATTTTCAGTTCTGTCAATGAATTTTTTCAACAGGTATTCATTGTTGTGCTACGTATTTGTGGGACAGTTTCTCGCCCTCAAATACGCAGGCTAAAGCAGGTCCCTATTCTAGATCGGGAGGTAACTCCTAAGAGTAGGACTGGACACAAAAACAAGGCAGTAAATATTACACATGTATTCTAGATATTTCACAGAGAACAATAATACATCACAAATATTACAATGGGTTGGCCGGGGGTAAGTTAACTCTGTATACAATTGCTGTCTGTCACTATACCTCCTGGTTCAGGTATGGTACTATTAACCCGACACTCATGGTACATACAACATATTTATATTTCCGGACACAGGAATGATTTTACTACAATCTCTAAAACCCGTATAGCACTGAACGGCACTACATATATACATAAGTTACGTTACACCCGTATTTCAGGTACCTGGTGGCCGAAAGTCTATCTCAGGTGGGGTTGCCCGTAGAGATCACTAGCAAGGGGAACTGTGGTATTTTAGTACATCCTGACTAAACACGTCGGGACACAGGGCTGGGTGAATGTTTAACTGAACACAGGGGAGGGAGAGCGTAAACACCAACGCAAGGCACAATGACACAATGGGTATTTCCTGATTATCACAAAGACTGTCCAGGGCGGCGGGACTCTACCTTTAAGATATAGGTCAGGCCATGTTCTGTCTATCGGCACGTCCAATCTTATATTCTGGGTTCCTGGTCACTTAACTTTGAAGATACACTATAGGGGATCACTCGTGAGATATCTGTCGATGCACACTATATCTGGGTCTAAGGGTACACACGCATATACATATAGTTCACTCACTTGGTTACCACTGGTGGGCCCAGGTTGATTCCTCCGTCTGGAGGAAAAAGGGGCAGAGTGGCGTGTTCCTGGGCAGGGCCCCACACATGGCCGTGGGGCTAAGGGCTTGGCCAGAAGAGGGCCAGGAGCTGGACCTGACGTCGGGTCTGGGAGCGCCTTCGGGAGACCTCGCCCACCGGTAGGTCGCGCCCTGGTGTGCGGGGCAACTCCTGGGGCAACAGGGGACCCAGGGGACTGGAACCCAAGGCGGCAGGGCTGCGGCAACTGCTCGAGGGCGGTGTCACCGGCAGGGTTACCTCACAGGAAACTCGGGCCGGGGGAGTAGTGGACAGGGCCCGTCGTCGGCTGCGAGGTCTGCGGGGGCTCTGGTCTGGCAGCTGTTCACCCTGGTGGAGTCGTAGGGAACCAAGGTCTTGGGTAAGACCTTGCCACGCCTCGGGTGTAGGGTCCTCTCCAACTGCTGGTTCTCCTGTAGGGGAGAAGCGGACTGTGGCCGGCTTTACTCCTGGCCCAACGCGACTTGTGGCCGACGTCTGAGGGGCACAGGGAAGGATAGCTTCCGAGCGGCTTGTGGCCTGCGCTACCCCGGCTGGGCATGACTTGTGGCTGACACCTGAGTGTGCACAGGGGAGGATAGCTTCCTTGCAGCTAGTGGCCTGCTCTTTGTTTGGCCGGGCGTGACTTGTGGCTGACGCCTGAGTGGCCGGGAGGAGGATAGGTTCCGAGCGGCTTGTGGCCTGCGCTACCCGAGCCTGGCTTGACTTGTGGCCGACGCCTGAGTGTGCACAGGGGAGGATAGCTTCCTGGCGGCTTGTGGCCTGCCTTACCTCTGGCCCGACGTGACTTGTTGCCGACGTCGAGAGGGCACAGGTGGTGAGCTCTGGGACGGCTATGGCCTGTGCCGGCGAGCTAGGGTCACTAGCAGCTGAGGGACGGACTACGGCCAATCCTGCCTCATGCCCAATACGACTCGTGGCTGGTACTGCAGTGCCGCTCTGGGGGGAACGCCGACAGGAGGCGGACGACTTGTGGCCAGTCCTGTCCGACCGACACGCATCCGTGTCACAGCCCTGTGGCGGGGAAACAACTGGGGAACGGACTGTGGCCGGTTCTGCCCCATACCCGGTACAACTGTGGCCAGTACCGTGGCGTTGCATGGAGTTATAAACTCCATCCCTTACCTGGTGAGCTGCGCTCCGGCCGTAGACTAGGTGCCGGTGACTGCTACCTTTCTGGGTTTCCACCTGGGCGCAAGAGGGGCGCCAGGAAGTTATACAGGTAAGCCGTTCCTGTTCCCAGCTGCGCTGTGTTGGCGGCAGTCCCCCGGTGATACTGGGGGGGTTGGGGGCGCTGGTGTCGTCTGCCCCGGTCACCGTGTGGTTTGTGGCTCCAACCCCTAACTCCTGTATTTCACCACCCTCCTCGGTAATGAAGTCACAACCCCTTGACTGGAGGTGGTATAGATGAGCGTTGGCCGTCCGGTGGATAGGGTTGAGGTGGCTGAGGAAGGACGTCCAGTGGTCAGAGGCCACATTGGTGTTGAGTTGGTGTGCTTAGGCGACCTGTAGGGTGGAAGGGTGGTTCGCCTGTCGGAGGAGGTGTAGCAGGTGTCGTGTGCTTCTCACATGCAGGTGTCGCCCGAAGGTGGGAGCCCAGGTGACTCTTGTGACACGCATAGTGGTGGTGGCAGTGGTGTCCTGGAGGCGAATGCTGGCTAGTGGCAGGTGAGGATGTCCGGGTGATAGTGGATCGGATGTTCCTCTGGGATGGCAGCGTGGTGGAATTTTCCCCCTGGATTGGTGGAGGGGAAAGGCTATGGGAAAGGTATTAGGTGTTGGTGTGGGCGGGGTGTGTGGTAGTGAGGTGCGGGTGGTGGTGGAGGATCGTCTGTGGGTGGAACGTAGGGGACATGCTGGATCTGTGTGGTGACTGGAGTGGCGGTGAGTGCAGAGATGTGTGGTGTGTGTACGTGTGGGTGGCTTGGCAGTGAACTGGGCGTTACGGGGCTGCGTGGCTTGGTTGGTGGCATGGTGGTCAGCGCCGCCTCTGGTGGAGAGACGTGTGCTGGCAAGGGTAAGGGCAAGGTTGATTTAGTGGTGAAAGGTGCGGTGTCAGGTGGGGTCGGGGAGCGAGAGGGCATGATAGAGTGGTGATAGGTGGGAGACAGTAATGAGGAGGAGCTAGGGAGGGGGGAGGTGATGGTAGTGGAGAAAGTGGTCTGTGGAGGAAAAGGGGGGTTAGGAGGAGGAGGTGGTACAATGGATGATATAGTGGGAGAAGAGTGAGAAAGGGGACAAAGTAGAGGAGCACAGTGTGGCTGAGGAGGTTCCGGAGACGACTGGTGATGTCTCTGGATCGCTTTTCTACTTCTCCTTTGGTTATAGGGTGGGGGATGATATGAGGTGGCCCCCGCTGATGTGGAGAGGTGCGGGAGAGGTTTAGGGCGTCTTCTCTGCCAGGCTGTGCCTCCTGAGCGCCTTCTGTGTTGGGCTTTACTTCCCCCAGACTGTGAGCAATCAGCGTGTGCCCCTTTGTCATATAATGAGGCAAGGGGTTGGTGCTCGTTTGTGGTGGTCCTGCCCTGGGCAACTTGTAGCTGCTTACGGATGTCGTATATAGGGCATCTGTGGCTGCAGGCAGGAAATTCCCATGGGTCGATGGTGATAATATTTGAAGGGTGAGCCGTGGGAATGGTGGGCGCCGTTGCCTGTGTGGGGCAGTTTATGACTGCGCCAATATGCTGTGGGGTGGAGCAGGCTGCTAGGAGGCGTCTAATGAGCCGAAGGTCACGGTCCAAGTCTCCTGACGGGTCGTGGATAGTAAAATGTTCCTTAACCATGCGCGGGAGGACTCTTGAGGAGTGTGTTAAAGATATGCTCATCCCGGGTATTCATTTCGGCATCCCCCCTGGGGGTAGGGGGTTTTTCAAGAATTCTCCCCCAGTATCCCTGCTTGTCGTAAGAGGCGACTAAAAGGGTTGGTGGTGGGTTAGTGCCCCACCCCGTAAAAACAACTAACTTGTAGGAGGAGGCTGTAGCACGGGCCGAACAGGGTAGTACTCCCGAGGGGAATGGAATGCTGGTGATAGGGAGAGCTGGAGCTCCTTTCACTAGCTACCTAATCATCCTCCTTTGCTGACCTTTTCAGTGTGACAGTAACATGGAGAGTAGACCAGCATACTCTCCCAATCATTTCCTCTAACTATCCTATGCACTACACCACATGCGCTTTACATATCACACAACGTACCCCACTACGTTACAGGGGTTGACGCCAGCAAGGGCATGCGGCCAGAAAACTTTGCCCCCGCTACCTAGTGGCGGACTTTGGGGGGAGGCTTGACTGGGGTTCCGCCGGCATAGATCATGGGTCCGGGGCGAGATGGGGCTCGAACCTGTGCTAGAGGGTACAGGGCATTGCGGTTCCCAGGCTGCCGCTTCCGCTCATTAGAGAGGGGCCCGAACCTGGGAGTAGCGCCCCAGGAGGCTGCCCTATCAGTGGGTGTATAATGGCGGGGCAGTTGCAGTGCCAAGCCGCGCTTGGAGGGTGTCCCTGCAGGTGTCCTGGCAGGGTGCCCCGAGGCCACTACCACAGCCACTAGTAAGCTGGTGGGCTAGGGGTCCCAGATCCATTGCCTGGACCTGGGTCTGTGCAATGGGTCGGGCCTTTGGAATGTTTACCCCCCTTTATCTTACCGACTATGACTATGAACAAAAACAAGCACCAAAGCAAGCCTGACGACAGCAAATCACCCAGGGGGTTTAGGGTGGGTTCGTGGAATGTGGGAAGTTTGAGAGGAAGAGCAGGGGAAGTTGTTGAGGCATTTAGTAGGAGGTGGGTGGATGTGGCATGTCTGCAGGAAGTCCGGTACAGGGGTGGATCAGCCAGAAAGATTGCTGGGAAGGATTGCTACTATAAGTTGTTTTGGCAGGGGGGAACTGACGGATATGGGGGTGTGGGTGTGTTGGTTGCGGAGAAATGGGTGGAGTATGTTATGAATGTCATGAGAGTAAGTGATAGGATAATAGTAGTGAAAATTTTGGTCGGGCAGAGGTTGGTTTCAGTCATATCAGCATATGCTCCGCAGGTAGGATTGGATTACGCAGAGAAGGATAGATTTTGGGATGATTTAATACACGTAGTAAGTGGTATGGGTGACGATGAGGTGGTGGTTCTGGGAGGGGATTTAAATGGTCATGTTGGTGAAGCAGCTCAGGGTTATGAAGGAGTCCATGGAGGATGTGCATATGGTGTGAGGAATGCGGAAGGGGAAAGAATACTCGAGTTTGGGGAGGCTATGGACATGATTGTGTGCAACACACATTTTAGAAAAAGAGTGAGTAGATTGATTACGTACGAGTCCGGGGGAAATAGTAGCCAGATAGATTATTTTCTGGTAAGGAGGGTTGATAGGAGATTAGTGAGGGATGTTAAAGTTATAGGAAGTGAGGAGTGTGTTCAGCAGCACAAACTGTTGATTTGTGACATGGTGCTTAAGGAACGAGTGATGAGAAGGATGACATATGTACCTAGGAGGAAAATATGGAAGCTGAGAAACCAATCAGTAAGGGATGCCTTTTATAGTGAGATGAGGAGAGTGGTGGCTGAACAGGAAGCCAAAGATAGAGACGTTAATGAACAGTATGGAGCCCTTAAGAACAACCTCTTGAGAGTTACCGATGCAGTATGCGGTTGGACAAGAGGCCCACCAAGACATAAAGTATCTTGGTGGTGGGATGAGGGTGTAGAAGCCGCAGTTAAGGAGAAGAGAAGGCTTTTCCGGGAATGGAAGAAGGGTGGTAACAGGGAGGAGTACTTGGCTGCCAAGCGCAGGGCTAGAAGAGAGGTATACAGGGCGAAGTCTGAGTCACAGAGACTTTTACTTGATAATCTAAATCATGAAGGAAGGAAAAATATGGTTTTTAGGGTGGCAAATCAGATGAAGAGAGATAATCGGGACATTGTAGGCGAGCAGTGTGTGAAGAATGATGAAGGAAGGGTAGTGGTTAACAGTGAGGATATTAAAGATGCATGGAGAGAGCATTATAGCCGGTTGTTGAATGAGGAGTTTGATTGGGATAGGGAAGGTTTGGAGCCAGCTGATCCAGTGTTTGGGCCTTGGCCTTTGATTGATGCTGCTACTGTGAGTGAGGCAATAGGCAGGATGCGGGTGGGGAAGGCGGCAGGTGTGTCTGGGTTGACTGCCGAAATGTTGAAGGCCTCAGGAGATATTGGGGTGAGGTTAGTCACTGACCTGATAAATAGGATTATATATGAGTGTGTTGTCCCAGATGATTGGCTGAAGAGTGTAATTGTAAATGTGTACAAAGGGAAGGGTGATGCCCTGGAAAGGGGAAATTACAGAGGTATAAAGCTCTTAGATCAGATAATGAAAGTAATGGAGAGAGTTCTAGAAGGTATGATTAGAGAAAGAGTGAATATCAGTGAGATGCAGTTTGGGTTTATGCCAGGCAGGGGGACCACTGATGCCATATTCATTGTTCGACAGCTTCAGGAAAAATATATTGGCAAGAAAAGGGAATTGTATTTTGTTTTTGTTGATTTGGAAAAGGCCTTTGACAGAGTCCCTAGAGAGGTGGTGAAGTGGGCAATGAGAAAGCTAGGGTTGGAAGAGTGGCTGGTTAGGGTGGTTATGGCCATGTACGTGGGTGCTCACACTCAGGTAAGGGTGAATGGAGCTTTGAGTGATGAGTTTCCCGTGAATGTTGGTGTGCATCAGGGGTCAGTTTTGAGTCCCTTGTTGTTTATCATGGTGCTTGAAGCCCTCTCACGTGACTTCAGAGAGGGACTCCCATGGGAGATGTTGTATGCTGATGATTTGGTGTTGATTGCTGAGAATGAAGGGGAGGCTGAGGAAAGATTTAAGAAGTGGAGAGATGGTATGGGGCACAAGGGCTTAAGGGTAAATGCAGATAAAACAAAAGTGATGATATCTAGGGTTGGTGGCAGTACAATCAGAGGAGAGGGAGAGTGGCCATGTGCAGTTTGCCACAAGGGTGTGGGAAGTAATTCCATCTTGTGCAGTGTTTGTGATAAGTGGGTGCACAAGAGATGTAGTGGTATTAGAGGTAGACTGCGAGATAATGCTGATTTCATGTGTGCGGTGTGTCGGGGAGAGCAGGCAGAGATTGTTAGGCGTGAGAGGGTTGAACTTGCAGGTGAGTCTCTTGAGTGTGTGGAGGAGTTTTGTTATTTGGGAGACATGTTATGTGCCGGAGGTGGGGCTGGAGTTAGCTCGGTTGCTAGAGTGAGAAGTGGTTGGAAGAAGTTCAGGGAGCTGTTGCCTCTCCTGACATTGAGAGGACTCTCCTTACGTGCTAAGGGGTCTTTGTATGCAGCATGTGTTAGGAGTGTGATGCTGTATGGTAGTGAGACCTGGGCAGTAAAGGAAGAAGATATTCGCAGGTTTAAACGTACAGAAATGACAATGATTAGGTGGATGTGCAGTGCGTCCCTGCGTGCAAGGCCTGGGGGGGCTGGGTTTACGATAGAAGAGTTGAGAGGTAGGATGGGACTGGAGTGTATTGGTGCTGTGATGAGGAGAGGTAGGCTGAGGTGGTGTGGACATGTGGAGAGGATGGGGGATGATAATTGGGTACAGAGGGTGAGAAGTGTTAATATTGGGGGAGGGGTTGGGAGGGGTAGACCGAGAAAGACATGGGACGAGGTCATTAAATGTGACTTAAGGGTTAAGGGACTGAATAGGGAGGCTGCCAGAGATCGAGCAGCGTGGAGAGCCGCCATTAGGTGACCAAGGCCGACACATGCAAGCATGTTGGAGCCTTCAAAAACGAAAACGAAAACGATCCGGGTATGCGGCGGTGACGAGTCGCCTAGCTTGGACCAACGTGTTGTCCAAATTTCCATCATATCTTAGGGCATCTAGTTGTGAAACTGCAACAACTTTTCCTAATGACGGGGTGATAGCATCTATAACAATTTTTGTAAACCTGGCCCATGTGAGATCTGGGACTATTTTTGGTGCTAAACTAGCTACCGCCTTTCCCAAGTAAGGTAGAGTGACAGCTATTTTCTGATTATTTTCTTCAAATCCAATATCAAGTAATGCCTTGACCATTTGTAAATAAGTAGTGATGTCGCATTGTTCTGGGTCAAATTTTGGTAGGGGTACATGTGTTTTGGCTGCCATTTTCACAAAGTTTTCCAGTCCTTTTTCACCGTCCGGGTCAAGAACCACCGCTAGCCACCAGTGTTGTGCTACGTATTTGTGGGACGGTTTCTCGCCCTCAAATACGCAGGCTAAAGCGGGTCCCTATTCTAGACCGGGAGGTAACTCCTAAGAGTAGGACTGGACACAAAAACAAGGCAGTAAATATTATACATGTATTCTAGATATTTCACAGAGAACAATAATACATCACAAATATTACAGTTGGTTGGCCGGGGGTAAGTTAATTCTGTATACAATTGCTGTCTGTCACTATACCGTCTGGTCCAGGTATGGTACTATTAACCCGACACTCATGGTGCATACAACATATTTATATTTCCGGACACAGGAATGATTTTACTGCAATCTCTAAAACCCGTATAGCACTGGACGGCACTACATATATATATATAAGTTACGTTACACCTGTATTTCAGGTACCTGGTGGCCGGAAGTCTATCTCGGGTAGGGTTGCCCGTAGAGATCACTAGCAAGGGGAACTGTGGTATTTTAGTACGTCCTGACTAAACACGTCGGGACACAGGGCTGGGTGAATGTTTAACTGAACACAGGGGAGGGAGAGTGTAAACACCAACGCAAGGCACAATGACACAATGGGTATTTCCTGATTATCACAAAGACTGTCCAGGGCGGTGGGACTCTACCTTTAAGATATAGGTCAGGCCACGTTCTGTCTATCGGCACGTCCAATCTTATATTCTGGGTTCCTGGTCACTTAACTTTGAGGATACACTGTAGGGGATCACTCGTGAGATATCTGTCGATGCACACTATATCTGGGTCTAAGGGTACACACACATATACATATAGTTCACTCACTTGGTTACCACTGGTGGGCCCAGGTTGATTCCTCCGTCTGGAGGAAAAAGGGGCAGAGTGGCGCGTTCCTGGGCAGGGCCCCACACGTGGCCGTGTGGCTAAGGGCTCGGCCTGAAGAGGGCCAGGAGCCGGGCCTGACGTCGGGTCTGGGAGCGCCTTCGGGAGACCTCGCCCACCGGTAGGTCGCGCCCTGGTGTTCGGGGCAACTCCTGGAGCAACAGGGGACCCAGGGGACTGGAACCCGGGGTGGCGGGGCTGCGGCAACTGCTCGAGGGTGGAGTCGCCAGCAGGGTTGCCTCACGGGAAACTCGGGCCAGGGGAGTGGTGGACAGGGCCCGTCGTCGGCTTCGAGGTCTGCAGGGGCTCTGGTCCGGCAGTTGTTCACCCTGGTGGAGTCGTAGGGAACCAAGGTCTTGGGTAAGACCTTGCCACGCCTCGGGTGTAGGGTCCTCTCCAACTGCTGGTTCTCCTGTAGGGGAGAAGCGGACTGTGGCCGGCTTTACCCCTGGCCCGACGTGACTTGTGGCCGATGTCTGAGGTTCACAGGGAAGGATAGCTTCCAAGCGGCTTGTGACCTGCGCTACCCCGGCCGGGCGTGACTTGTGGCCAATTCCTGAGTGTGCACAGGGGAGGATAGCTTCCTTGCGGCTAGTGGCCTGCTCTTTGTTTGGCCTGGCGTGACTTGTGGCCGACGCCTGAGTGGCCGGGAGGAGGATAGCTTCCGAGCGGCTTGTGGCCTGCGCTACCCCGGCATGGCGTGACTTGTGGCCGACGCCTGAGTGTGCACAGGGGAGGATAGCTTCCTGGCGGCTTGTGGCCTGCCTTAACTCTGGCCCAACGTGACTTGTGGCCGATGTCGAGAGGGCACAGGAGGTGAGCTCTGGGACGGCTATGGCCTGTGCCGGTGAGCTAGGGTCACTAGCAGCTGAGGGACGGACTACGGCCAATCCTGCCTCATGCCCAGTACAACTCGTGGCTGGTACTGTGGTGCCGCTCTGGGGGGAACGCCGACAGGAGGCGGACGACTTGTGGCCAGTCCTGCCCGACTGACATGCATCCGTGTCGCGGCCCTGTGGCGGGGAAACAACTGGGGAATGGACTGTGGCCAGTTCTGCCCCGTACTCGGTATGACTGTGGCTGGTACCGCGGCGTTGCGTGGAGTTATAAACTCCATCCCTTACCTGGTGAGCTGCGCTCCGGCCGTAGACTAGGTGCCGGCGACTGCTACCCTTCTGGGCCTCACCTGGGCGCAAGAGGGGCGCCAGGAAGTTATACAGGTAAGCCGTTCCTGTTCCCAGCCACGTTGAGTTGGCGGCAGTCCCCCGGTGATACTGGGGGGGTTGGGGGCGCTGGTGTCATCTGCCCCGGTCACCGAGTGGTTTGTGGTTCCAACCCCTAACTCCTGTATTGCATTCATCATCTAGAAAACCTTCAAGTTTTACCCTTGATGGAAGAGGTAATCCATACCACAATTTACGCTTGATAGTTTTGTCTCGGTTAGGAAATTTCTCACCGGGAAATTTGTGTTCTATGGCCGCGTGTTGGCAAATAAAGCGGTGCGTAAAGGCCTGAGGTGATTCTACCCAATCATAGCAGGCTGAATCCAGTTCTTGCCATGCCCGGTCAATACTCACTTCAATAGCAAACTCTGATCAAAGGAACGCCTTGAATGTTAACCCTGTGGTTACTCGATTTTTAGTCTGGTTATTATGAATGAAAATGGCCAATCCCGAGCTCACTCGACTTCGCAATTTGTATGCGCATTCCATCATCTTGGCTACACTGCTCTACCGCTTCAAAAAACATTTCTAGGCGTGCTGCCGCATCAATACCCTGTAGTTGTCCCAGTTCTAGAGTTTGAATATCCCGTGGTCTTGTGAGATTCTAATTTCCTGACATTGTTAGAGGTCGGTCCGGAGTCTGATGATAGGCTGATCTCGAGAAAAACGGCTGCGACTCAAGCTGATCAAGCTCATTCTCCTCCTTAATTTGAATTCCTACACCTTGCCAACTCATGGTGGTACAAAAGGAACAACTCTTACTTCTGTTAGTTATCTAGTATATTAGGCCAGATACCCTCTTATCACTGCCAACAGTTTATCTTTTACCTTACTCCTTCCCTCACCTGACCAGTGTACTCCATCTGTTAGTGATCCTGCATAAAAGGCTGTATTAAACTGGATTACCCTTTGCTTTGCTATACGTTTTAGTTCATTGGAGATTGGGGTGTCTCCCTGGTAGATACGGGGTTCCACTAAACAAATACGAACTACTGCTCCACAATTCCTCTCTATGACTCCTGCAATTTGTCTGATATCATAAGCTATTTGGCCTGGAGTCGTATGCCAACTTATGTCATTGCTTCCTATCCAGAGTATGCCCAGATTGTGTTGCCACTCTAGTACTCCACTTACTCGTACATCAGAGAAAAAAGTTCTTGCTTTGGCACCAGAGGCCCGATATACATTCAATTCCACGTCCGAATTAATATCCAGTGACTGAGGTATTTGACTGTGACCTACTAAGGATACTCTAAACATACTGTTCATTCACTATTAACTGTGGGGATATACCGATCAATTTTCAGTTTTATTCAATGGAAAATTCTATCCTCTAGGAGTTCGCAATATAAGATTAAGTGGGCCTCTAGTATATCGTTACCGAATTTCTATCTAAATCCCACCGCTTTTGTCACCAGTGTCGTGATGGATTTTTGACAAGCATATAAATTTAGGAAATTCCACCGCTGAACCACCAGTGTCATGCTGCAAAATTTAGGGGCCTCGTTAATTTACTGAAATTAGAATGAATTACCAGCACGAAGAAGTAAGATAAACAGTAGTAGGCTGCCACCACCCAGCGTATGCCGGGAAAGAATAATTAGTCCCGTTACGGTAATAGATAGGACACTGAGGCCTTGAGACTGTAATTAGGGTAGTGTGAGTAGATTAGAATGCGTGAGTCTTTTAGATAGTAACACACCTTGCGGGCCACTCAATCTCACAATCAAACTTCCCAGAGGAATTTAGAACAAACACATAAAAAAATTAATCTATGATTTACTGACTCTAACATACAGTGTCAAAAAAAACTAGTTTTCATTTAAAAAAAAGTACATAGATTACTTTTCAGACTATGATTATTGAAATAGAGGAGTTAGGGGTTGGAGCCACAGACGACATGACGGCCGGAGCAGACAACACGAGCACCCCCAACCCCCCCAGTACAACCGGGGAACCGCCGTTGACACAGAGCGGCTGGGAACAGGAATGGCGCACCTGTATCACTTCCTGGCACCCCTCTTGCGCCCAGGTGGTGGCCCGGAAAGGTAGCAGTTGCCGGCACCTAGTCTCCGGGCGAAATTCCACTCGCCAGGTAAGGGGTGGAGTTTACAACTCCACACAACGCCGCGGTATCGGCCACAGTCATACCGGGTACGGGGCAGAACCAGCCACAGTCCGTTCCCCAGCTGCATCCCCGCTACAGGGCCACGGCACGGACGTGTGTCGGCCAGGCAGGACAGGCCATAAGTCGTCCGACTTCTGTAGGCGTTCACCCCAGAGTGGCGGCGCAGTATCGGCCATAAGCCGTACTGGGTACGAGGCAGGATCGGCCACAGTCTGTCCCTCTGCTACTAGTGCTTTCAGCTCCCCGGTATGGGCCATTAGCCGTACCAAAGCTACAACCTCCTGTGCCCCTCCGACGTCGGCCATTAGTCACTTCGGGCGCCATTAGTCACTTCGGGCCAGAGGTAGGGCAGGCCATTAGCCGCACTGAATCTGTTGTCCCCTGGGCCACCCAGATGTCGGCCATTAGTCACGTCAGGCCAGAGGCAGAGCAGGCCACTAGCCGCCTTGAAGCTGATGTCCCCTGTGCTACCACGACGTTGGCCATTAGTCACGTCAGGCTGGGTGTAAAGCAGGGCACAGTCCGCTTCTTTCCTACAGGAGGACCTGCAGCCAGAGAGGACCCCTCCCCTGAGCCGTGGCAAGGCCTCACATGAGGACTTGGTTCCCTGCAACTCCACCAGGGTGAACAGTGGCCGATACAGAGTCCCTGCAGACCCCTCAGCCAACAACGGGCCCTGTCTACTACTCCCCCGGCCCAAGGTTCCCGTGAGACAATCCTGTCAGCGCCGCCGCCCTCTAGCCGTTGCCGCAGTCCAGCCGCCCCGGGTTCCAGTGCCCTGGGTCCTCAGTTGCCCTGGGAGTTGCCCCAAACACCAGGGCGCGACTTACCTGTGGGCGAGGCCTCCCTGAGTCTCCCCCAGACTCGACGACAGACCCGCCAAGCCCCTAGCCCCACGACTACGTGTGGGGCCCGGTCCAGGGGCGTGCCACTCTGCCCTTCCTCCGGACGGAGGAATCAACCTAGGGCCCACCAGTGGTAACAAAGTGAGTGGACTTTACATATGTGTGTGCCTTTCGACCCAGCTATTTGTGTGCATTAACTTATACCTTACGAGTGATCCCCTACAGTGTATTCTCGAGTTAAGTGACCAGGAACCCAGAGTATAAGATTGGACGAGCCTGATAGCTAGACTTGGCCTGACCTATATATCCTGAGTAGAGTCCCGCGTCTCCCCCCCAGTGAACGAAATGCCTTTGTGACCAGCAGAACATTAATATTGTGTCGGTTGTGCCATTCCCTTGTTATTGACACTCTCCCTCCCCAATCCACAGGCACGCGAGTGAAACACCTCAGTGACCAACAGAAGGAGTACATGTTATTTCCATCGTGCCTCCCCTTTGTGCATTAAATCTCCACCCACCCCCGTGTCCAGGCACGTTAGTCAGCGTTTGCCAGAATATCGCAGTCCCCCCTGTCAGTGATCACTACGGGCAACTCTATCTTACCTGAGATAGACTTCCGGCCAACAGGTGTCTGTGACACAAGTGTTAACGTAACTTATATACAGTGCCGTCCAGTGCTATACGGGTTTGGGAAATTATAGTAGATTCATTCCTGTGTCTTAAATTATAAGTGTATTGTATGTGCCATAAGTGCTGGGTAAATAGTACCATACTTCTACCAATCGGTATAGTGACAGGTTCCATTTGTGTTAAGTGTTAACCCATCCCTGACCAACCCAGTTTGTAATATATTTGTTGATGTATTATTGTCCTTGGGAAAATATCTGGAATACATGTGTGTAATACTTACTGCCTTGTTTTTGTGTCCAGTCCTACTCTTTAGAGTTACCTCCCGGTCTAGAATAGGGACCCGCTGTAGCCTGCGTATCTGAGGGCGAGAAACCGACCCACAAATACATTGCATAACACTGGCATAACAATTATCCTAGAAAAACTGAAATAATAATATTCTCCACAGAAATTAATACCGGGTAGACTAACATAACATGGTACAAAGTTTTTTAATCACAGCTGATAGAATACCTGGGGCTATTATCACACTATAATATGATGTAAAATCTTGCACGCAGATGAATTTATGCCCGGTCAATAGATTTACATACACTAATATATCATATACCTACACCTTTTAACCTAATACAGTATACAAAAAAAAATAATTCAAACACGGGCGTGACTTGCACTTCCACGGTCTCTAACGGACTCGTGAATCTAACTCACCGAGACACTACCTTCCACCAAAAATTACCCCAAGTCTGGAACATTCGCCCTAATTTCCCAAAGGTTTACATAAATTGATATAAATATATATATTGATTGTATAAGAATGAGGCCGAGGATGAGATGGAGGGATGGAGTGGAGAGGTATATGAGAGAGGGGGGGTGTGAGTTGGGAGTGTGGTAGTGAAATGGCAGGGGACAGAGTGACATGGAGGTGATTTGTTTGTGGCCACCCCGTGCGGGATTGAGGCGTCTGGCAATAGATAGATAGATAGATAGATAAGAATGATTCTGTTAAAATTTCAAACAGTTTGAAATACCCTGTACATTAGAGGAAACATAATCATATATCAACACTCTCTATCAACTAAACATTTCACTTCAGAAGAAAAGACTATTCAAATGGACCATTCAGTTACATATTTGACCTTGCAATACGGAAAGAGATGGAAAGGGGAGGAATTTGTGTATGGGCACTGGTAAGAAGGACCATGTGGTCACTTCAGCACCGTGATGAGAGGCCTCAATGAATCACCGACATTCTGTTAATTTGTCACCGTCAGGACTCACAATCATCATAAAAGGGAGTTAGGGAACATTATCAGTCAACTTACAAGTATATATATAGAGGATCAATTACTGAGACAAAGTGGTGGGGGGGGAGTTTAAGGACAAGCTTTCGACTGACCTGTTAATTTATTGCCGTCAGGACTCACAATGAGCGACACTGCCCAGGCCACACACTCATAGTTGTCCTAACATTGGAACTGACTTCGACCAATTACTCTTCAGATTACCGACTACAACAACTAACAAAGAATATGAAATAAGGTACAGTAAGACCTCACTATAACGGACTAATTGGGGCCCAAGCCAGTCCGAAATATGCAAAATTCCGATAAAACCGACATCCGGACTTACCCCTGCTAATCCGGACTTTTTCCGATATATCAGACATTAATCCGGATTGCATCAGTGGTTTTCACCACCATTGCAGTACTGTTCTGTGTTATACCTTCACTACATTAATCAAAAGGTATAATAATACTGTACTGTGCACTGAAAAACATGTCTTTTACTTGTCTTATTGTGGTGAACATAGCTGAACTTGTCAGGCAGTCCGGACTGCTTTGTGGCTATATCGGACTTTTTCCGATATATAGGAGTTTAGTCCGGTAGCTCCTCGAGTCCGATAAAAGCGAATTCCGGTCTACTGAAGTCCGTTATATCGAGGTTTTACTGTATTCACATTCGCCATACTTAGATGAAACTGACTTACGATGTTTAAAATTTTGTGGCAATCATGTGGGACTGACAGTTTTTACCGAAGCCTAAACTCACGAGTTTTTAACTAATTGTAACCATGTGTCACAGCTGTCCGGCCTACGTGACTTGATGCAAGTGAAAAAAATAAATTTCGTGGTTACAAATGTCTATTGTCAATAATTAGACTTTAACTAAGCTCAGATTCATTACTATATAATACAAAAAGATGATAATACCAAACGTAACAACAAAATTCCGAATTCAAAGCATGAATAGAAACTTTCGCAAATTTTAACCTCGAGTTAACTTTTTTTTTTTTTCCTCTTTTTCGAGAACAGATCACGCTTCTCACTTCCATCTCGCTCCATACGGTCTTTCTCAATTAATAGTATTCCACTCTTGCTATACATTAACTAGGAACAAGCCCAAATATGTATTTGATGACCATTCCCTATCAATCTATTGCCAGATGCCTTAATCCCGAACGGGGTGGCCACAAACAAATCGCCTCCATGTCACTCTGTCCCCTGCCATTTCACTACCATGCTCCCAACTCACACCCCCCTTTCTCATATACCTCTCCACTCCATCCCTCCATCTCATCCTCGGCCTCCCCCTCCCTCTCGCCCCCTCCACCTCACTCACATACACTCTCCTCGTCAGTCTTTCACTCTCCACATGCCCAAACCACCTTAACGTGTTTCTCCTAACGCTTCCCATCACGTCCTCAACCACACCACAACGCTCCTTCACTTCCTCATTTGTTAGTCTGTCTCTCCAAGTCACTCCACATGCTCCTCTCAAATAACTCATTTCCACTGCTCTCACTCTTGACTTCTGTCCTTCCAACAGGGTCCAAGCTTCACTTCCATATGTCAGAGTTGGTATCACAATACTGTCATGTAACAACTTTTTCACTTCCATGCTCACCTCCCTGTTTCTTATCACTGCTTTCAACGAACCAGCAACCTTCCTTCCCTGCTGCACCCTTTCGACCACTCCACCCTCCAGACTTCCATCCTTACTCATCACACTGCCCAAGTACTTAAATTCACTCACATTCTCCATATCCTTCCCATCCAATCTCACTGTATATTCACTGGCTTCACTTCTCTCGAAGACCATCACTTTACTCTTCCCCACATTCACCTTTAGATTCCGTTTCTTACACACACTCCCTATCTCATCTACCAAGCCTTGCAGCTCCCCTTCGTCTTCCCTCAACAACACAGTATCATCTGCAAACAACAGTACAGGGAGTTTCCAAACACTGCCCTCTCTCACTAGGGCCGCTTCAACATCCACTGCCCGACCTTGTATCTCTTTTATAACCCTATCCATGTACAGATTGAACAACCATGGAGACATGACACATCCTTGTTTCAATCCAACCTTCAAATGGAAAGATTCACTCAGTTTGCCATTCACACGCACTGCAGCCTTAGCACCCTCATACATACTCTTCACTGCCTTCAACAACTTCCCATCCACTCCATATATTCTTAATACCTTCCACAAACCTTCCCTATCCATTGTAACAATTAAATAGGGGTCCAGGACTACACTTATATTACAGCTACACTAACTTATACACTTATATAAACTTATATTATACTTATACTAACCTTAAAATTACAGCATTACACAATCAGCACCAAATCATTAGCATACATCTCCCATGGGAGTCCATTTCTGTCACGTGAGAGAGCTTAAATTACCATGATAAACAACAAGGGACCCAAAACTGACTTCTGATGCACACCAACATTCATGAACAACTCATCATTCAAATCTCCATTCACTCGTACCTGGGTGAGAGCACCCACTTACATGGCCATAACCACCCTAACCGGTCACTCCATCCCAAACTCTCTCATTGCGCACTTCACCACCTCTCTAGGGACTCTGTCAAAGGCCTTCTCCAAATCAACAAAAACAAAATACAGTTCCCTTTTCTTTCCTATATATTTTTCCTGAAGCTGTCAAACAATGAATATGGCATCAGTGGTCTCCCTGCCTGGCATAAACCCAAATTGCATCTCATCAATATTCACTCTTTCTCTAATCATACCTTTTAGAACTCCCTCTAGTACCTTCATTATCTGATCTAAAAGCTTTATACCTCTATAATTTCCTCTTCCCAGGGCATCACCCTTCCCCTTGTACACATTTACAATTACAGTCTTCAGCCAATCATCTGAGACAACATACTCATATATAATCATATTTATCAGGTCATTGACTAACCTTACTCTTATCTCCTGAGGTTTTCAACATTTAAGCAGTCACCTGTCAGTCCACGCATTAAATGCGTACCCCAGGGGGTCGCTTCTCTGTCACCAATGAACTCCAGAATATTCAGTAGGAATTGTGCCCCAGCCAGCCTCCTGCCTGGATGGTAACATGGTTGTCTCACCTGGACAAACCTGTACTCTCGCTGCTAGGATTGTCCCCGGGGGTACTCCACACACATTCAACACACTACCACATTTACGCCCCCCCATTCATACTACCTTGCGCTTCCAGCATCCACCTGGTAACTGACGAGCGCCTATCAGGTCCTGAAGTATCTGTTACACCACAAACCGTGCTGACTGTAGATTGAGGAAGTACTGCAGACTTCCCTCGAAATAAAGCATCTTAATTTTCCCACTGAACTGGGCTACGCCCATGACACACACTCAAACTCCCGAAAATTCAGTAGAAATTGTGCCCCAGCCAACCTCAGCTGTGCTGACTGTAAAGTGAGAGGATACCGGTTATCCCTCGAAATAAAGCAACATAATATTTCCACTGAACTGGGCTATGCCCATGACACCTACTCCGATACACCACCAACACGAGATCAAATTCTCTCTGAACTCACAAACTACACAGTCAATAGTCAGACGGTCCGACCCGCACACACTTCCCTATCCAACACTTGACTAAATATTACCATAACCATCAAAAAAACTTTTCAACACTCTACAACATTTCCCCAACAAAAAGAAATTACTTGAACATTTTCAAAGAAAACAAAAAGAAATCACTGGGGAGTACATTTCTCACAGGGCGGCGGTTACTACAACGTGACATTAGGCTTCTTCAGGGAGTTTGAAAAGCACTTCTCCACCTCTGCAACAGGGCACCACCCAACCTGGTGTTCCCTGAATTCTCCTTCCCCACGGACGCCGCTTCCCCAACGCTCGCACGCTCGACCAACAGCTCCTCCACGAGCTCCCGACGCTCCTCGGGGGCCATGATTCTCCTCCATTTCGACTCCTTTTCTTAATTGACTCCGAGCGATGTGCCACAGTTTGCCACTTACTGCCCATGATTGTGATGCGTGTGTGGATGTATAATTGTATGGGGGAATTTCCCTACTGAACAAGTTACGATGGTCCACACTGAGGATTTTACAATACACTCTTACACTTTCAGTTCCAAATAAGATCAAGTGGGCCTCTAGCATGTCATACAATTAACTATTTACTTCTCATAAATCACTTATATTCATCTAATCCTCATCGATATTCAACAATATACATTCAAAATCCCACCAATATTCAGCAATATTCATCTAAATCCTCATCGATATTCAGCAATATTCATCTAAATCCCACCGATATTCAGCAATATTCATCTAAATCCCACCGATATTCAACAATTTTCGTCTAAATCCCACCAATATTCAGCAATATTCATCTAAATCCCACCAATCAAGCCGCCAGTGTAATACAAAAAATTTAGCATTGCCCATAGAATAAGTAAATATATTATGAATTATTTAATCACACCATTTTTGCCACCCAGTCTAATAGTTGAATTAAATTTTATCATGTGATAACAGTTACTGCCAGAACATTAAAAAGGCCTCATTAATAATTATAATTATTTGGTATCGCTGCCACCACCCAGCAGTTGCCGGGAAAAAAAAAGAGAATTAATGTTATTGGTCCCGTACGATGGGAGAGGGACAAGGGGCCTCTGGCACTAACAAAGTAACGTGAGCATTTTATAGGAGAGCGTGGTTCTTTAGATGTAACATGCCTTGCGGGCCACTCCGTCTATACTTATGTAAGGGCGCAAATTTTGCATTGCCCATAGAATAAGTAAATCCCACCGGACTGACACCAGTGTAGGGGCACGAAATTTAGCCCTCTTGAAATTTGAGATAATCCCACCGATGTGAACACCAGTGTAATGCAGGATTTTTCCTCCTACGTTATAAAAGATTACCTTAGCTATGCCACACCGCTTAAGCCGCCAGTGTGACATTAGAAATTTTGATACAATAAGGAATTTTCTGTTACTGCCAGTATATTAAAAATAAGGCCTCTTTAATAATTAAAATTATTTGGTATCGCTGCCACCACCCAGCAGTTGCCGGGAAAAAAAAAAAGAATTAATGTTATTTATGATTTAGTCCCATACGATGGAAGAGGGACAAGGGGCCTCTGACAATAACAAGGTAACATGAGCCTTTTTTAGGAGAGCGTGGTTCTTTAAATGTAACATGCCTTGCGGGCCACCGTCTTTACTAATGCTACCCCATAGGATTATAACCAAACACATTTTTACTCTAATTTACTTATCTATATTAATGTCCTTAATTACACAGCAGTGATATAGTTTCAAGCCAGATTTAATTACTAGATATTAATGAATCACTTGTCTCCATTACAACAGAATAATTGACAGAGAATGCAAGATCTATTCCACAGTTAAAAAGCTTCTCCCAACTGCACCATAGAAAACCTTTTCAACAGGGGTAACTCCCATAAACACTCCACGCACGGTCGTACAAGGACTCGTAGCGAGACCCAGTTACAACGGGTTACACTGTTTACTTCAATTCTAAAGAAATCAACCTTATTTTACCTGGGTTACACCACATGACATATCCAGGAAAAATATACTTAACCAAAATTATTATACTGTAGAACTCAGTGCTCACAGCACTGCTCACGGCGGGACAATACACTTTTCCGCCTTCTCACACACCTTTAACCAACATATTACATTTGTTTTATAAGAAATTAGCTTACTAAGTGGACCAACCGACTTTGACTATACTCTGCATTGGAAATAGACTATGTGTAAATTAGTGTAAAGGGCTTTCGGGCACTGGACTTGTGACTCCCATACAATGGCCGGCGCAGACTCCATGACCCTACACCATTTGCCGACACAGCTTTCTGAAACGTCCACACCCAATGAAGTCTTTCTGGAGAGTCAGGGGTTTGATAATATGCTCAGATATCTTACTTTAATTATGGTTATATCAACAACTAATTATGATGACGTATAAGGGAAGAATACTGTAAATTCTCGGAGCTTTACCTGAAACGTCCACACCCAATGAAGTCTTTCTGGAGAGTGACGCTTCCTGGGCACGCTAGAGCCCGCGCCCGCAATCACCCGCTCCGATCGCACTGTCTGGCTCTAACTACAAACAGTTACATTACAGTCTCCAGGTTATAACATCGCACCAGAATTTGCAATAAACACGTACTCATTACTCTACTTATAAAAATATGACTTATGATGATTTAAATTTTGTGGCAATAGCATAGGTTTAACAATTTAACATACGATGCCTGAAATCACGGTTTGATACAATTTTCTCTCCGTTTAGTTCGCTGCTCCACCAACATGATGCAACCACTGAGGTCTATACCAAATGAATTAATTTTCACGGTCATCTATGACAATCATCAATAGTCTGGCTTTACTTAAGTTCTTAAACAACGTTATTCAGTTGCACAATACAGCAAACACTAGCCCAAGTACAAAAATAATGAATTCTAGATATAAATATGACTCCTCGCCAATATAAGCACCAAATTAACTCTCTATGCGGTTCTATTGAGGCCAGATGCCTGCCCGTCCTGTCCAGTTGCTTTCACTAGTAAAATCAAGCCCAAAATACGATTTACAAAGTCCACTTTACACTTCAACACGGTCCAGAATGTACACTTATCACTTACATAACCTAATGTAAATTACATACATTATATACTTAAACTATACTTATACTAACTTATATTACTCTTATACTACTTATATGTAAAAAAAAAATGGCATTACACTTATACTACCCCATAGGATCATAACCAAACACATTTTTACTCTAATTTACTTATCTATATTAATATCCTTAATTACAAAAAAATGAAATAGTTTCAAGCCAGATTTAATTACTAGATCTTAATGAATCACTTGTCTCCATTACGACAGAATAATTGACAGAGAGAATGCAAGATCTATTCCACACAGTTAAAATCATCTGACCTGACTAACACGATACAGGAAAAATACTCTCATCCCGACTGCATCATAGAAAACTCCTTCAATAGGGGTAACTCCCATAAACCACACCACGGTCTCACACGGACTCGTAGCGATACCCAGTGACACGTCTTACACTGTTTACTCCCATTCTAAAGAAATTAACCCTAAAATAACTGGGTTACAACACATAACATATCTAGAACAAAATACATTCCTGATTATTACAGTATATAACTCAGCGCTCACCGCGTTACACGTGGCGAGACAATACACTATTCGCCTCTAACACACCTTTAACCACATACTACATTTGTTTTATAAATAATTAGCTTACTAAGTGGACCAACCGACTTTGACTATACTGTGCATAGGAAATAGACTATGTGTAAATTAGTGTAAAGGGCTTTCGGGCACTGGTCTTGTGACTCTCATACAGTGGCCGGTGCAGACTCCATGACCCAACGCCATTTGCCGGTTCTGGAAATGAGCTTCCACTCACAATGAAGTCCTACTGGAGAGTCAGGGTTTTGATAATATGCTCAGATATCTTACTTTAATTATAGTTATAACGATAACTAATTATGATGACGTATAAGGGAGAAATACTGCAAATTCTCGGACATACCTGGAAACGAGCGTCCACTCACAATGAAGTCCTACTGGAGAGTGACGCTTGGTGGGCACGCAAGAGCCCGCGCCTGCCAACATTCTCTCCGTTTTCTCTGTCTGGTTCTGACTTCAAACAGTTACGTTATGAACGCACCAGAATGTGCAATACAAAACGTACGCATTACTCTACTTATAAAAATATAACATGATGATTTAAATTTTGTGGCAATAGCATAGGTCTAACAATTTAACATACGATGCCTGAAATCACGGTTTGATACAATTTCTCTCAGTCTCTAGCCCGCGGTGCCACAAACATGATGCAACAACTGAGGTCTATGCCAAATAAATTAATCTTCGCGGTCATCTATGACAATAATCAATAGTCTGGCTTTACTTAAGTTCTTAGACAACGTTATTTAGTAAAACAATACAGCAAACATTAGCCCAAGTACAAAAATCTAAATTCTAGGTGTAAATAAGACTCCTCGCCAATATAAGTTCCAAATCAACTTTCTATATCACTCTATCGGAACCAGATGCTCCCGTCTTTGACCAGTTGCTTTTACCAATAGAATCAAGCCCAAAATACGATTTACAAAGTCCACTTCACACTTTACATTTTAACACGGTCCAGAATACACATCACTTAACCTAATGTAAATTACATACATTATATACTTAACCTATACTTATACTAACTTAAATTACTCTTATACTACTTATATTATATGTAAAAAAAATGGCATTTCACTGGTGTCGTCTGCTCTGGCCGTCATGTTGTCTGTGGCTCCAACCCCTAACTCCTGTATTTCAATCTTATTCTTCCTTTCCTTTTGATTTAGGCTATCAAGTAAAAGTCTCTGTGAATCACGGCCGTATGCTTAAAGCTAATGTAGGGCCTTTCCTAAGGGCCCTATATCAAAACGGTCTAATTTAAGTAGGGAAAGACTTCCCTCAATTTGTTCCAACATTTTTTTAAGGGGAGGCAATAGGCATGCTATGGCTTTCACAAACCCTACATTTAATTATTTGTAACAAAGTAAATTTCTACCTCCAGAAACCGTAGAATAATGTAAGTAATTCATGTAAAAAATATTTTAACTTGCTACAAATACAATGCAAACATATAATGGAACTGAACTGTTGGTTATTTAAACACGCGGGCTAGCTCGGGCCCATCTCTGCACTAGTGGTGACCACTGGTGATGACACGCACTTTTTTTTTTTTTAGTAGTTAATAATAGGTGAGATCCTAAAATTGACATGCGTAAACCACTTTTATACGTTACCCATGTGATTTAACTGAATATAAAACGCTCAGGTAATAATATACGTTAATACATAATAGGAGAAAGGTACTGTTCTTCACTCATAGGCCAAACTATGAAGCGTCGTGGCAGCATCAGATCATCTTTGCGTTTTAATCTCAGGCACTGCAAACTGTTTTCCATTTTCTTCCACTACCATTTTTAATGATTAATCAGCAGCATCCTATTCATAATTCCTGGCAAGGAGACATAGGACCAACTTATTTTGCATTTTTTCCTTGCTTGAGCCCTTCATGGAGCTCTTCAAGTACTTTCGAATTGCGTTTTCAAGTTTCGGTGTTTTTCGTTTCTTTAAATGTGGTGAAAAGTGCATTAATGAGCGGTGTTTGTTCACAGACTGCCACTATCTTCCGAGGCACGAAGATAGATGGACGCCATCTTAGAGCGCCATATATGAGCGAAATAAACCTTGCAGTGTCTGCTTATCCAAAGCTAGCCTAAATTTTCGTAACAACCGAACCTTACTTATCCTAACCTTACCTGACCTATTTAGACTAACCTAACCAATTTTATTCTAACCTAACCAAACTTATCCTGACCTGTGCTGGAAGACTGACGAACGCCATCTTAGAACGCTATTTTTCGACGAAATTGCCCTTTATCAGAGTTCACTTACCCAAACCTAACATAAATTTTCAGAATTCAACCCAACCTTATTAATCCTAACTTATTTTAGGCTACCCTAACCAATTTTAGGGTAACAACCAAATTCATCCTAACCTAACCAAACTCATCGCCAGCGCTAAACTATCATATTTACAACATAAGTATTGATTGAAAAGTGTAGCACTGTAAAAGTATATAAAGCATACGTACTAATAAGTGCTAATATATATTTTAAAAAAATGACGGAAATCATATTGTTTCGTTGTTGATTGACATCGTCTGGACAAAGAATAGTCACGCTGTCTCCCACGGGAGCACTTCTGACATACCAACCGTTCAGGCAGGGCTACCAACCGCCCCCTTTCCCTTAATGCTCTCTTAGCATAGTGTAAAAATTGAGGGCTTGCCTGTGCTTTCCCTAGTGTGTAAAGTAGGGACCAATGTAGGGCCTTTCCATCTGTGTTTAAGCATACGGCCGTCAGACTTCGCTCTGTATACCTCTCTTCTAGCCCTACACTTGGCAGCCAAGTATTCCTCCTTGTTACCACCCTTCTTCCATTCCTGGAAAAGCCATCTTTTCTCCTTAACTACAGCTTCTACACCCTCATTCCACCACCAAGTTACTTATGTCTTGGTGGGCCTTTTGTCCAACCTCAAACTGCATCAGTAACTCTCAAGAGGTTGTTCTTGAGGTCTCTACTGTTCGTTAATGCCTCTGTCAACGGCTTCCTTTTCAGCCACCAGTCTCCTCATCTCGCTATAAAAAACACCCCATACTGCTTGGTTTTCCAGCTTCCATATTTTCCTTCTAGGTACATACGTCCTCTTTTTCATCACTCGTTCTTTAAGCACCATGGCACATATCAATAATTTGTGCTGGTGCACACACTCCTTGCTTCCTATAACTTTAACATCCCTCACCAACCTCCTGATAGGAGGTTGGTGAGGGATGTGAAAGTTCCTTTATATAAAGGAACAATTATACCTGATTTCCAGTCCTCTGGAACCCTTCCCTCTTCCCAAGCCAATCTACACAACTTCCATATCCATTCCACAACAGTGTTACCCCCATACTTCTGCATTTCACCACACACTCCATCAATTCCTGGGGCCTTTCCCATCTTGATCTCCCTCATTGCTTCCACTACTTCCGCCCTACTGATCTCTTCCTCCCTTCTCTCAGCCATTCCCCAACCACTTATAACGCACTGCTCTCACTCTCTACATTCAACAGATCCTCAAAGTGCTCCTTCCATCTCCTCAATTTCTCTTTCTTCTCCACCAGCAATCTATTATTCCCATCTTTCACTCCCCTGCTATTTCCCTTTTCTCACTGTCATACTTTCTTTACCTCCTTCCAAAACAATTTCTTACTCTCCCTCCACTTTACACTCAGATTCCTCCTAAACTCCTCATCCACTTTCTTCTTACTCCTCTAACAGAAATTAAAGATAAGACAGAAAATGAACTAAAAAAGATCAAAGAATGGGATACCTTAAAATGGAAAGAGGAAAAACACCAAAACTACCCTAACCCTCTACAGACTATAAACACAATATAAAAGAAGTAACATGGTTTGACAATAATGAAGGCTCAAGCCTCCTAATAAAAGCCAGAACAAACACATTAAAATTAAAATTAAACTGGAGGAAGGGACACCAGAACCAGGACACAGCAAGCCCAGCATGTGGACAGCCAGAAGAAACGCAGGAACACTTTATACTTAAATGTCCCGGGTACGAAACCATCAGAAGAAAATACACATTCATGCAAAGAACATATCGACATGAACAAGAAAAAATGGCAGAAATACTGCTTAACAGTAAAAAATCAAGATATGGAAGAAAAGAAAAGGGTCATCACGCAATTATGGAAGAAAAGAAGTAAAATAACCAAGGATATTGAAGAGTAAGAACTAAGAAAATGACGACAACGCAGAGCCGTAGCAAAGACATTCCCTGGACTGGACGTGGTACACCTGGCAAGCAGGGTTGCCAAGTCAGAAATTGCCAACCCGCCGAGTTCCTCTCCAAAATCCGCCCAATCCCGCCAAAATGTCATCCTTTTCACCCGCCCAACAACCGCCTTGACAGTAATCACAGATTAATAATATTAGGCTTACAGGTGAGCAACAGATGACGTGAAAAATATTTACATTTTATACAGCCTTCATACATTAGCAGCACTTTAGTCATATATTAAATGAATGGGGAAAAAACTATTTAACATTAAATTAACGCTAATGAATTATCAACCTTTTTCACATATTAAGGGATAAGAACATATGAATATAAGAATCAAGCAGTTCCTCTAACACTGATGGCCCAAGCACGTTATTTATCAGAGCAGTGCACATTGTTCTATGAATAGAAAAGTCCTTTGCAGAAATAGTTTTCACTGCTTCACCAGTTGATCAATTGTACTTATGCTTGAGCGACGGGCAGTATGTGCAGATAATTTGAGCTCCGCAATTTTCACACGTCTTCTTTCACTTATGTGATGCCTGCATCAAAAGTGTTCTTGTGGCGGAAAAGGGAAGAGCATTTCTCTTGTACTTTTACGTTGCACAGTGATCTTTCAGATCTGCATGGTGGTCTCTCAAGATTGTTTTAGAACATTTGCAAAATGCCTCTGTTTCATCACCTGGGACACTGACAATCCATTCTCGCAATGGATTCTCTTTTACCCAGCTTTTATTGTATTTTGCATTTTCTGTTATACTTTGCATATTTACCCATTGTCTTCCCAATTCCACTATCCAGCAAACCTCCCTTCACTGCTCCCTGACTAAACCGGAAATGCTGCCTCTTTTATTTTACCACCACGGCATACATGTCCCCCAGGCCCTGTGACCTGTGTTTGAATGTGGATTAGGGGAGTTATCCCAAGGGAGGGCTGGGCTGGGCTGGGTGCTAATGGTTTGGTCAGTTCCACCCACCACCAGCCCTCTTGACCTCCCCGGTCACCTTCGTTTTTGCTAAGAGACGAGAGTTACGGTAAGGTTAATTCGGTTAGGTTAATATAGCGAATGCCCTCTCTAGCTGAAGCCGCTGAAAACCTGCCAGGTAAGATACAAACTCGCCTAAAAAACGCCCGACCGCCAGTGTTAAATTTTACCCGCCAACCTCAATTAAATACCGCCCAATTTGGCGGGAATTTCGCCAACCTGGGAACTCTGTTGGCGAGTGACACGTGTAGATAAGCTGCTGTTTCGTTTACTTACCCGTCGTGGTGGCTGGGTAAATGTTAACAAACCCTGACCGTGCTTGGACCACTGCAGCTTGTATCACGTTGCCTTACATTACTTATTAAGTTGGCAGGAATTAGTAGTAATTTCTGTTATGAACAAAAATACGTACCGGTATGTAAAGGGCTTTCTGTACAAACGTTTTCGTTAGGTACTTGTAGGACCATTAAAGGTTTAATGGTACGAGGTTAATCTTGGGGGTATCCACGCATTCACATGTTTATATATATATATATATATATATCTATATATATATATATATATATATATATATATATATATATATATAT
>JAGKTI010000687.1:0-42276 GCA_018397915.1 Birgus latro | reverse complement strand
ATAGATAGATAGATAGATAGATAGATAGATTTTCAAACCAAGATTTTGTTGGATTAACAGCAGTTTCTTGGTAGTTTGTGCTGAAAGCGCTAGGAGATGTAGCCCATATCTTAAGTTAGCGTCAGGTGACCTACTGGCAAGATGCCTGGGTAAGGATATTTATTTTTTGTAAATTTTGTGTTGATATATGCATGATATTTAGAGCTACTTAGAGTTGATTTTCAGTGCAGGATCCTTATGGTTCCTCTTTGCTACACGTGTGATGCTGCAGGGTTCAGCTTAGAAATTATCATATTTTAATTGGTGCTCCCAGAAACTATCTAATTTAATTTTAAAACTGTTCATGCTTACTGCCTTTACCACTTCCTCTGGTAGACCGTTCCAAGTTTTCACAGTTCTCAGTGAAAGCTTGTCTTTGTTGTGTGTGTTGGTTTCAGTTATGACTTGAGACTGTGACCTCTTGTTCCCAGTTGTTTAGTGGTATCCTTCCTGAGATTTATGATGTCACATGCTGTTTGATCATAGAAACCATCAGGTATTTTGTATATTTCTATCATATCTGCCTGCAACATTCAGCACCTCAAAGTAGGCAATCCAGTTTTTTAATCTTTCTGGGTAGGGGAGATCTTTCATTCTAGGAAGTTGCTTAGTGGCACTACACTGAACCAACTCCATTTTTACTACTAAACCCTTTGAGTGAGGTTGTCATACTGTACTGGCATAAACAAAGTGAGAATGAACTATTGATTGGTCGAGTGGGACAAAAGTTCCAACACCAAGAAATTAAGAAGCTTTTCTGATCACTCCCATCATTTCATTGGCCTTATTAATTTTTTTCAGTAAATGTTCTTCAAATTATAGGTTAGAATCTATTATAACTCCAATGTCCTTCTCCGATTCCACATGCAGTACTTCAGTATCTTGCAGTTAATACCTCCATTCATGATCACACTCCCTTCCTATATGCAGATGTCTATTTTTCTGGATGCAGCCTCAGCTGCCATCTAAATCACCACTCCTCCAAGCTTTTGAGATCCTCTTAAGAAAAACCAACTCCTGAGTAGTTGTGGTAAATATTTTAATGTCGTTCACAAACATATAAACATTTGTTACTGTTTGGTCTGGCAAGCTGTTAACATAGATGACAAAAAGTAAAGGCCTAAGAACAGAGTCTTGTGGAACACCCGAAGTTACATTCTGCCAGTCTGAGTTACATCCATTCACCCTCACTTGTTTGTTGTCTTCCTGATAAAAAAGACTCAGTCCATTTAGTTATGTATGCATTTATCTCATGTGACTTGACTTTTTACCCAAAAGCCTCCTATGGAGGACTTTTGTCAAATGCCCTTTGGTAGTTATATACAGTCTATTGACACACTATTATCTAAGGCCTCTGTCCCTGTAACCAGTACAGTACATTTAGTAACTGCAGCGTGACAGATTTCCCTTTCAAAAACCCAAACTGTTTGAAAATTAGCTGTTCCTCTTCACATGGTATGTAATGTTGTCCCTCACAATTGTTTCTAACACCTTACATACCACAGAGGTCAGGCTCGCTGGGTAATAGTTTCCGGCCTGACATTTGCCACCTTTTTTGTAAATTGGACTGATCAAAGCCCTTTTCCACTCATCAGGCACAACTCTATATCTCACTGAGTAAGAGAACAATATTGTTAGTGGTCAGACTATAGTATCTGCTATCTCCTTTAAAAACCTAGGACTAATTTGATCTGGTCCCTGTGTCTTGTTGGTTTTTGAATTTTTAAGTAATGTTTTAACTTAAGTTTCTTCAGTCACCAAAGTTTTCATCTCTTGGTTAAACATCCTATCCACAGTTGTAGGTATTATTCCTTTCTCTTTTGTTTGTAAACACCTCACTGAAATATATTGACAAAATATCTGCTTTATCTTAGTCATCATATTTAAAGGGTAAATGCGGGGTATGGTATGCTGCTATATAGGTTTTCTTTGGGTTCCTCTCATCAATAGCAACAACTTTTTTCTTTACCATATCTTCCAAGAATTTATAACAGGTGCATTAGTTAGGCTAGGTGAGGGTAGGTTAAGTCTGGTTTAGTTATGTGGGGTTGGGTAAATTTTTTTTTTTATAACAGAACAGAGGAAGGAAAAAAAAAATCCATACACCACATTACTGGCATCCTCCATTCATAAATTATCTGTAACAGTTGGACTTGAACAGCTGTAGATCAAAGTTTGGGGGGAAACAACTCCGGGGAAGCGAGTTCCAGAGAGATACAGTTCGGGGAATAAAAGAATTCTGGTAGGCAGAAGTTCTGCAGTATGGCTGTGTGACATTCCAGTCATGAGCGCTACCAGATGTCTGTGTAGCACGAGTGAAGGCATGGATAGGTGGCACAATGGACCCAACTTCATCTGAGTATTTGCCATAAAAGTATGTGTAAAATAATGCAAGGGAGGCAAAACTCCTTCTTACTTGTAGGGGAAGTAGTTTATTTATAATAGCAAGGTTATTAATAATTTCAACAGCTTTCTGAATTCTGTCTGGTTGTTTTAGTGCCACCTCTCCACATCCATTCCACATGACTCTTGTAAATAATAGCTAGCTGACTATTGTAAATAATAGCTAACTGCTCATCAATGAAGAAGTTACGGACTCTGTACAATAGTCCAAGCTTCCTTGAGGCGGTTTTAGCAAGTGATCTGATGTGAGAGGTCCAGCTGAGGGCATTAAGTGAAATACTGAGAATTTCAATACTTTTGGAGATGGGAATATTAGTATTATTTAAGGTAATACAGTAATCTCCCAATTATTCGGACCCCCCAACATTCGGACATCGTGGGCTGTCCACCCCCCAAAATTCCCCCAAATTCGAAAATTTTTGAAAAAATCCTTTTTTTTTGGATCGTGTCAGTTTCAATTTCCCGCACGCGCCGAGCGGCTCTGTTTACGCACGTGGCGCCTGTCTGTCCGTCCCATTTCCCGCACTGCTCCTGGCTCATGAACACGCTCCGACAATGGCGGCCGAGGTGACTGCTTTTGTGGTGATACCCTACCTCCTGCAGGGTCTGATGCTGCTCTTTACCTTCTTCATCATGTGTGATGATGGCCATGCCTCCTGAGAAGAGGAAGAAAGTGGTTCTGACTCTGGAGAAGAAGAGGGAAGGGTATTGGAGGTGGACGCCGGGTGGCCGACATCACGGATTCGTCGTGAATTCAATCTCCCTCACTCCACCTTGTTTGATATCAAGAAGTCCCGAGACAAACTACAGCAGTACACGACTGATTTTGCTTCAAAGACCAAACAAAACGTGGAGAGGAAGGTGATGTTTAGTCCTAAGTATGCACACATCGACCGATCCACGCTGATTTGGTATCGACAACAACGTGCTGCTGGTGTGTTGGTACGTGGAACGGAGCTGAAAGCTGCTGCTGAGAAGTTCACAAGGCTCCAGGACTCGTCACTAGACCACACGGGAATTTACTGTCATGTACAGTGCAGTGAAGTGATGTGATCCCAGTTATGCAAAAAAAACGTTGTGGAAACTGTTGGTGAGAAGTTCTGGTGATTGTCAATTGCAAAGGTGTGTGTGGTGCAATTTCTTCGTGTCAGAGTCTGAGGTGATAGAGCGAGTTATACATCAGGACGGCGGCTTCTTTTTCGTAAGTACCCTAACGTCATCAAAATTCCTTGTTTTGTTCTTTCCATATCATTAATCTCATGCATAAACTGTGTGCAAGATGATTTCCATAATGATTTTCATGTCTAACCTGTTTTCATCATGCTGTAAATGTGTTAAAAAATTTCCCTAAATGTTAATCATAATTTCCTGCTTTCAATTTAATTTTTTCATGCATGGTTTTAAGTGCACCAGCTATGAAAAAGGTGAATGCCAGTGAATTTCATGTCCAGTCATAACCTAACCTAACCTAACATTGTGTTAATCATAATTTCCTGCTTTTAATTTTTTCATGCATGGTTTTAAGTGCACCAGCTATGAAAAAGGTGAATGCCAGTGAATTTCATGTCCGGTCATAACCTAACCTAACCTAACATTGTGTTAATTATAATTTCCTGCTTTTAATTTAATTTTTTCATTCATGGTTTTAAGTGCATCAGCTATGAAAAAGGTGAATGCCAGTGAATTTCATGTCCAGTCATAACCTAACCTAACCTAACCTAACATTGTGTTAATCATAATTTCCTACTTTTAATTTAATTCTTTCATGCATGGTTTTAAGTGCACCAGCTGTGAAAAAGTTGAATGCCTTTGATTATTGTGCAAGATGATTACCATAAAGATTTTCATGTCTAACCTGTTTTCAGCATGCTGTAAATGTGTTAAAAAATTTCCCTAAATGTTAATCATAATTTCCTGCTTTCAATTTAATTTTTTCATGGATGTAAGTGCACCAGCTATGAAAAAGGTGAATGCCAGTGAATTTCATGTCCGGTCATAACCTAATCTAACCTAACCTAACCTAACCATTTTTCTGGTAACAATTTACATCATTTACTGTATTTGATGCTTTGTATCCAATAATTTATTGCATAAAATGTAAGAAAAGATGATTTCCATGTCCGATACTTACTTATACTATGCTGGCAAGTAGGAAGGTAGTTTTGTGATTTAGATTAGGTTAGGTTAGGGTCATGAATGACCAGTGCTGGAGCTTCAGGGCCCAATATTCGGACAAGACCAATATTCGAACATCCCTTTGGCTCTGTTGCGTTGAATAATGGGGAGATTACTGTATATGAATCTTTCAGTATCTGTCTGTTAGTCAATTGTATATATAGTATTTGGTTTTACTAGCATTAAAATATGACAAGGTTCTTTTGTCCCCATTCATTGATCTTATATAAGTCTTTTATGGAGATGGCTGTACTGAGTTGGGAGTTATGAGATATTAAACATTGTAAATGGATGTGTGAGTGAACTGTGGAGTGTTGAGTCATCTGCATATGAATGGATGGGATTGTGGGTGACAGATAAGAGATCATTAATATGAACTTGGAACGTGGTTGGCATCAGAAATCTGGCGGTATATGTCCCTGGCAGTTGCGCCACAAGATATGAATTATATTCAATCAGTCAATGGCCCCAGAACTCATCGTTGTGGCACACTGGCATTACTTTTGTTTTTCAGTTGCCGAGACGTGAGGAAAGTAGAGGAACAAAAGACATTAATCCATAGCAAGGGAGTTTGGACAGCAGGGAACAGTGCCACATTCTGCTGAAAGTGTTAGAAATATCAAGGGCTACTGTATGAGTTTCTCCATATTGGTCAGTTGACTGATGGATGGTTTGAGTCAGGAGATTGAGTATGTCAGTGGTGGATCTTGTGGCAAAAACCATATTGTCTGTCACTAATGAATTTGTTGGATGCAAGGTGTCTAACTATTGTATGTGCTTATTAATTACAATTTCAAATACTTTACCAAGAGATATGATAGCTATTGGTCTGTAATCAGAAGGGTCAGAGGAACTTCCATTCATTAGAATTGGGTGAACATTAGCTTCTTTCCATGAATTAGGGAATGAAGAAGTACATATGCATAGTCTACATAATTTAGCTAGAACAGAGGCAAGGTCTGGGGAATTGTTTTTCAAAACAATTGGAGGAATTCCATCTGGGCCTGGAGCTTTGTTGGTTGGTAAATTGTCTAGGATGGATTTTACGTTTCTAGTCTGTTTTAAGTGGAACAGTTTTGGGAGGGTCAAGTTCTAGTATTGGGACGTTCTGGCTTACTTCCTCTATGATAGAATTTTTCTGGCAGATGTACTGGCAAAGATATTCGCTTTCCCACACGGGTCATTTGTAATGTTGCCATCTGAAGATTTTAGTGGGGGAATGGGTGATTGCATGTTAAAGTTATAATTGAAAGAATTGAGAGTTGACCAGAATTTTTTATTGTCATTAGGGTTGTTAAGTAGTTTTGATGCTTGAGTTTGGAGAAAGTTTGATTTAGCAAGATTTATTACAGCTTTTGCATTGTTTCTAGCAATTTTAAATTGACAGAGTGATTCAGATGTTTTATATTTTAAGAGTTACTCGTATGTGCTAATGACTTTTGGGCCGTTGCTCTGGCACAATTGCTATCAAACTATTTTGGAGAGTTTGATCTTTTAGTGAACTGTTGACTTGGTATGAATATATCCATACCAGCTAGTATTGTCATTAATGTGGGACTGGGTAGAACTGACATCACTAGAGAAGAAAGACTGCCATGGAATGTCAGCAAGATTATTTCTAAATCCATCCCAGTTTGCCTTATCAAAGTGACATCGGGGCACCCTGACAGGTTCAGAACGGGAAGTTTTGGGGAGGCTGACTAATTGACTAATGAGGCTCTGATGAGATTGTGGTCAAAGAATTCAAGTGGTGACAGTACTTCTTCCCATATTGATCTGGATTATTTTTCAGGAATAGATCCAAGAGATGGGCATTATGGTCAGAATTATCTGGTATTCTGGTTGGTTGCTTTACCAACTGTGTGAGATTAAACAATTCTGCAAACATCTGACACTCTAGACCTGCACTGTCATCCCCGGCAGAATGCAATAACCATTCAAAATCATGTATGTTAAAATCACCCAAAATGGTAATTTTGGTGCTACGGGCAAGGTTAAGGTAACCCAACTGTGTGGATATGGAGTCAGATACACTGGGTTCTGAGGAAGCATTGGGGGAGTGATAGACTACACAGATTTTTTTGTAATATTTAGATAATATAGTTTATATAGTGAGTAATCAAAATTAGTTGAAGTTTAAAACAGTATCAACTCACTGCATATTCAGATTTGATATAACAACAGGTACCACCCTTGTTATGGAAGTTTGTGAGGAGATGGTAACGAAGACAAAATGGTGATATCTCAGTAGAGGGAGAGATTTGAGGTTCTGTGAGGAACAGGGCTAGAGGGGATATGGACTATAGAAAAATTGAACTGAATTCAAATTGGTACCGAGACCACGGATATTGGTGAAGAACAAGGCCATACCTGCACTTCTCCACTGACGAGCATGAACGGAATTTGCAACAGTTGCTTGATGGTGACCGGGAGGACCCTGTGCTGCCAGCCCCACCCTGCCGGTTGTGGCAATCTGAGATACTGCCTCATTTGCTGATATTAATGCAGCGACCTTTGGGAAAGGGAATGGAAATAGAAAGTGTGATATCTTTTGTGCATGTAGTGTGGTGTAGACAGTTGAAGGTAGGGGTATAAATACAACTAGTTTAGGTGTCTCATTTTCTTTACTTGCAGTCTGGTTTGGTTAGATGAGGCTAGATTAATGTTTTGGAGGTTATGGGTTGCTAAGCCCCTTCATTTAGGATACCGTAGGTATAGTTCGGTTTGGATAAGATTTTTTTTTTTTTTTAATCCGTTTGGTTTGATGAGGGAGGAGGCTGTAGCACCAGCTGATTGGGGTGGTACCCCCGAGGGGAATGGGAATGCTGGTGATAGGGAGAGCTGGAGCTGTTGTTTTACTAACTACTTAACCATCCTCTTTGCTGACCTTTCAGTGTGACACTAACATGGAGAATAGACCAGCATGCTCTCCCAAACACTTTCCCTAACTGTCTCATACACTACACCACATGTATTGTACATATCACACAACATATCCCACTATGTCACAAGGGTTGATGCCAGCAAGGGCATGCGGCCAAAAAGCTTTGCCCCCGCTATCTAGTGACGAACCTTTTGAGGGGAGGTGTGACAATGGTTCCACTAGCATAGATCAGGCGGCCAGGATGAGATGGGGCTCGAACCTGTGCTAAAGGGTACAGGACATTGTGATTCCCAGGCTGTCCCGGGAGGGTACCCTGAGGCCACTACCGTCAAGGCTGGTGGGCTAGGGGTCTCAGATCCATTGCCTGGACCTCGGACTGTGCAGTGGGTGAGGTGTGTGGCATGTCTCTCCCCTTTATTATTTTTACTGATTATGACCAAGTTAAAGAATTAAATTCAAAGCAAGCCTGAGGACACTAGTCACCCAGGGAGATTAGAGTGGCATCATGGAATGTGGGAAGCTTGAGGGGTACAGCAGGGACAGTGGTTGTGGTAATGAGTAGGAGGTGGGTGGATGTGGGATGTGTGCAGGAAGTCCGGTATAGGGGTGGATCAGCCAGAAAGATTGGTGGGAGGATTGTTTTTTCAAGTTGTTTTGGCAGGGTAGGACAGACGGATATGGTGGTGTGGGTGTGTTGGTTGGGGAGAAACGGATGGAATATGTCATGAATGTTATGAGAGTAAATGATAGGGTAATAATGATGAAAATTGTGTTCGGTGGGAGGATGGTTGTATTTATATCAGTGTATGCTCCACAGGCAGGCTTGGATGAGGTGGAGAAGGATAGATTTGGGGATGACTTAATACGTGTAGTAAGTGGTATGGGGGATGATGAGATTGTAGTTTTGGGAGGGGACTTAAAAGGTCATGTAGGTGAAGCAGCTCAAGGATATGAAGGCGTAAATGTTAGATGTGCACATGGTACAAGAAGTGAGGAAAGGGAAAGAACACTCGAGTTTGGGGAGGCAATGACATTATGTGCAACACACGTTTTAGGAAAGGAGAGAGTAGGTTGATTACAAACGAGTCAAGGGAAAATAGCAGCCAGATTGACTATTTCCTTGTCAGGAGGGCTGATAGGAAGTTGGTGAGGGATGTTAAAGTTATAGGGAGTGAGGAGTGTACGCAGCAACACAAGTTATTGATACGTGACATGGTGCTTAAGGAGCAGGTGATGAAGAAGACCTATGCACCTAGGAGGAAAGTGTGGAAGCTAAAAAACCAAGAGTAAGGGATACCCTGTATAGGGAGATGAAATGAGTGGTGGCTGAACAGGGAGACATAGGCAGAAGTGTTAACCCGCCGTGTCCCCCCAACATTCGATGCACATCACACCCTAACCCGTCTGTCACTCCCCATGACATGCATCGTACGTCAGTCGTTTGCACATTTTTCAAGATTCGCAGGTGATTTTTGGTAGGTGTATGTGGGAGACCTTCCTTTACCCCCAGCCAGGTGGCAACACTGCCTGACCCTGTGCACCCCTGGGGGCATTTTCTTGCAACTCACCTGTTAGCAATGACCTGGCCAGTAAAGACACATAGCACCACGGTCTCTCCAACGACTAAATTCAAGGCGAAAGTGATTCCTGATGTGAAGGACAAAGATTACATGGCACCAGAGTTAGTAATGAACAGAAGTAATGAGGAAGTAACATTGCCAAGGTAGGTGTGATATGTTGATCTGTTTGGTAAGGGAACAATGCATATATCGCCTATATTATTGTGTGAAAAGCAGTATACTCTTGTACTACATATAAATATCTATGAGGCTGTGTGGTTTTGGTTAAGTTTCCCTTGTATAGGGAGCGTCTTTTATGGAGTGTGGCGTCATAGAAACCAGTATCCAGGTGAGGGATCCCTTACCTGTTTAGGATATTTTTCACTTCTGTGAGTGCTTTCTCACTGAATTTTCGATGTTTCTCACCAAAAGCGAATGTTTGAGCCAGTAAAAGACAAGTTGAAAATCATTCGGGGTCTGAGGGTGGGTTGGGTAAAAAAGCGGTTGGGACAGGGCGGGTTAATGAACAATACAGAGCCCTCAAGAGCAATCTCTTGAGAGTTACTGATTCAGTATGTGGATGGACAAGAAGCCCACCAAGAAATAAAGTAACTTGGTGGTGGAATGGGGGTTTAGAAGCTGCAGTTAAGGAGAAAAGAAGGCTTTTCTGGGAATGGAAGAAGGTGGTAACAGAGAGGAACTTGACTGCCAAGCATAGGGCCAGAAAAGAGGCTTACAGGACAAAGTCTGAGTCACAGATACTCTTACATATGACGGTATGTGAGTGTGTTGTTCCAGATGATTGGCTGAAGAGTGTAATTGTAAATGTGTACAAGGGGAAGGATGATATACTGGTAAGAGGAAATTAAAGAGGCATAAACTTTTAGACAGGAAAATGAAGGCAATGGAGAGAGTTCTAGAGGGTATGATTAGAGAAAGAGTGAATATTGATGAGATGCAGTCAGGGTTTATGCCAGGCACAGTGACCACTGATGCCATATTCATTGACAGCTTCAGGAAAAATATATAGGAAAGAAAAGGGAACCGTACTTTGTTTCTGTTGATTAGTGAAGGCCATTGACAGAGTCCATAGAGAGGTGGTGAAGTGGGCAATGAGAAAGCTTGGGATCGATGAGTGTCTCGTTAGGGTGGTTATGTAAGTGGGTGCTCACACCCAGGTAAGGGTGAATGGTGATTTGAGTGATGAGTTTTCTGTGAATGTTGGTGTGCACCAGGTGTCAGTTTTGAGGCCCTTGTTGTTTTATCATGGTACTTGAAACCCTTTCACATGACTTCAGAAATGGATTTCCGTGGGAGATGTTGTATGCTGATGATTTGGTGCTGATTGCAGAGAATGTAAGGGAGGTGGAGGAAAGATTTAGGAAATGGAGAGATGGTATGGCATAAGGGCTTAAGAATTAATGCAGATAAAACAAAAGTGATGGTATCTAGGGCCTGAGGCAGTACTGTCAAAGAAGAGGGAGAGTGGCCATATACGATTTGCCACAAGGGCGTGGGAAGTAATTCCACCTTGTGTAAGTGGGTGCATAAGAGATGTAGTGGTATTAGAGGTAGACTGCAAGATAATGCCAATTTCATGTGTGTGGTATGTTGGGGGAGAGCAGGTGGAGATTGTCAGGCGTGAAAAGATTGAACTTGCTTGTGAGTCTCTTGAGTGTGTGAAAGTGTTTTGTTATGTGGGAGACATGTTATGTGCTGGAGGTGGGGCTGGAGCTGGCTCTTTGGCTTGAGTTAGGAGTGGTTGGAAGAAGTTCAGGGAGCTGTTGCCTTTCCTGACATTGAGAGGGCTTTCCCTCCTTTGCTTAGGGATCTTTGTTTGCAGCATGTGTGTTAGGAGTGTAATGCTGTATGGTAGTGAGACCTGGGCAGTAAAGGAAGAGGATATTCACTGGCTCAAACGTACAGAAATGACAAAGATTAGGTGTATGTGCAGTGCATCCTTGAGTGTGAGGCCTGGGGGGACTAGGTTTACTAAGGAAGAGTTGAGAGGTAGGATGGGACTGAAGTGTATTGGTGCTGTGATGAGGAGAAGTTGATTGAGGTGGTTGTGGCATGTGGAGAGGATGGGGATGATAATTGGGTGCAGAAAGTGAGAAGTGTTAATGTTGGAGGTAAGGTTGCAAGAGGTAGGCCTAAGACCTGGGACGAGGTCATTGAGTGTGACCTCAGGGATAAGGGACTTAAATGGGAAACTGCCAGAGATCGAGCAGCATGGAGAGCCGCCACTGGGTGACCAAGGCCGACACATGCAAGCATGTCGGAACCTTCAGAATGAAACATTTTTATTTCAAACATCATATTCCAGTGGAAATGTTTCCATTCCCTTTACTTACCTTGCCCAAAACCCCATATTCCTACAGGACCCCATTGTTGATGGGAGGCAGAGAGAAGAAAAATAGGGAATGAAGTATTTCCACAAGAAATAAGGATGTGAATCAAATGGATCACACAAGAAAATCAGAAAAAAATTGTTTTTTTTTACCCAGAAAACATACTTGCCTGAAAGAAAAAATACCCCTAACATGGGTTTTGGTCATGTTTCAGAAATGTATTTGAGGTGAAGTTGAATAAAAACATCTGCATTAATTTTGATCAAGGAGACATAGGACCACCACTTAAATACTAACAGTAATTTTTACCCACCTCTGTATTGATTCAGTGACTTCGTAAAGGTTTACTGATGTGTTTTTTCGAGTATGAAGAGGAGCCTTCAGTAAAGAAGGAAAATGCAGTTCAATAAGGGATAGGTTAAATTAGCACAAAATAGGGTGGACTAGGATAAATTAGGTTGGGTTAACTCTTGAAAACATAGGTTTGGATAAATTAGTTTGAGTTAAGTTACAAAAATTTAGGTTTAGGTAAATCATCACTATTAAGAGTAGTGTAATTTCGTGCTGAAAAATGGCATTCTGAGATGGCATCTGTCCTGTCTGTGGAACATAAGATAGCATCCGTCTGTCTTCAGCATCACTGGGGATTTTAAATGTTCAGAGACTGCTTTTTGAAAGCTTTAAAAGAAAAAAGAAATGAAACTCAGAAAACACAAAATATGTGGGGAATCACATGAAGTGTTTTGGTTAAAAAAAAAAAAAAAAAGGAGGTCTCTTTGAAGCTTACCTTGATTTTTATAAAACCATATTTAAGCACAAAATTGTCAGTTTGGTGAGGAAATGGAAAATTTGAGTGCATGTACGTACTTGGGTAGTTTGATGAGTAAGGATACAAGTTTAGAATATAAAGTGCATGAAAGGGTACAACAGGGAAGATGGGCTGCTGGTTCTTTAAAAGCAGTGATAAGGAATAGGGAAGTGAGCATGGAAGTAAAAAAGTCGCTTTATGATAGTATTGTGATCCCCACTCTATCTTATGAAAGTAAAGCTTGAACCTCATTGGAAGGACACAAGTCAAGAGAGAGCAGTGGAAATGAGTTATTTGAGTGTAGCATGTGGAATTACTGTACATGGAGAGACAGAATGGCAGATGAGGAAGTGAAAAAGCACTGTCTGTGGTGTGGATGTGTATGTGGATGTGATAGAAAGATTTAGGGGAAATACACTGAGGTGGTTTGGCCAAGTGGTGAGGATGGAGAGAGAGAGAGAGAGAGAGAGAAACTAACAAGGAAAGTGTATTTGAGTGAGGTGGAGGAGGGGAGGGGGAGACTAAGGATGAGATGGAGGGATGGAGTGGAGAGGTACATGAGAGAGGGAGTGTGTGAGTTAAGGGGAGGGCAATGAAGTGGCAGGGGACAGGATGACATGGAGGAGATTTGTTTGTGGCCACCCTGTATGGGATTAAAACCCTTGACAATAGATAGATAGATTGAATTACTGTATACGGGTAGTTTTATCAACATACTAACCAAACTTAGTGAATTCAGTGAAGGGAATTTAACCTTACCAGTCAGACTTACTGTTTTGGTCACTTTTTTTTTTTTTTCCCCTTTAGTGGTTTGATAGATCTCAGGAATTACTATAATATAGTACTGTAATGTGCTATAGTAATAATTGAAGTCATCGCTGGAGTGGTGCGATGAATTACCGAATCAGCAGTAATTACCGAATCAACACTGAATTGCTAAATATGGTTCTCTTTATCACCATATACTGTAGCTTCATACAGACCTCATTATCTGAAGTGCAGCTAAAAATTGTTTTTAATTTGAGTCATTAATAAATCTGCATTCAGTGCCAAAGCTAAAGTTGGCAAAAATACATTTTATTTAGATTGCCAACTTGCCGTGTTATACTTAAATTTTGCATAAATTGAATTAGCAATACGAATAAATGTAGTGAAGGGTACAGTATATTTTAACCATTGTTATATTTCCGTAATTATCCATAGTAATTTCCCATTGTATACTATACATTGAGGATTTGCAGGGTGTTTTTTGGGCAGTATTTCTGTCTATCTATCTATCTCTGTCTGTATCTGCACTCCACCAACATGTGGTGTTCTGCAGAGATTGTAGGGAGAGAAGTGCTTGTAATTGTGAGTGTTTGTGTTGGAGTGGCTGTGTATGTGTGTGTAGTCTGTGAACCAAGTGTAATTGGCCCACCTTAAGCTGACTGGGTGTAAGCATACTAGTATCATGCAACACTGGTTCAACCACTCACCCCTTATGTCCGCCAAAGCGGTCAGTGGCTCGGTGAACGCTTCCCAAAGTTTTCACAACTCTGGCAGGAGGCAAACCTGCATCCATCAGCGTGAGAGATGCACACTCTACCACTGAACCAATTTAAAGCAGTAATGGGAATAATGGGCCATTTTGTGGTGTCTGGAACAAACTATGGCATTTAGGTAGGCGATATTCGTAGTGGTACAGTATTCAGAGAGTTCTGTCTATCTATTGCCAGACGCATTAATCCCGTACGGGGTGGCCACAAACAAATCGCCTCCATGTCACTCTGTCCCCCACCATTTCACTGCTCTGCTCCCAGCTCACACCCCCCTCTGTCAAATACAGTGCACCCTCACACAATGCGAATTCACACGATGTGAATCACCTACAATGCAAGGTCAACCCAGAAAATGCGTATTTTTCTCTAATGCGAAATCTGCTAATCGAACTTCCCAACATGCGAATCGGTTGTATGATTCCAAGGGAAAAATGGACTTCCCGCCATTTCTACGAGTGTTGGGCTGTACAATGCGAGTCATCACATGAAGGCAGGTGGCTGGCAATGAGGCAGGTTCACAATGGTGAGTGGCTGGTCAGCTGTTCCTGGGTAAACAAACACTTCTCCTCTATATTGCCGTGAGAACAAATGTTGTACCTCGCATCTTGTGGTCCTTTTTAGCTTCCTAGCAGTATTCACCTGTTTATCTTTGTCTCAGCTGTCGACTTTGAAGGCTTTATGGCACCTCCATGAGACCTCAGCTGTGACAGTGAGAGTAACAATGGGGAGCTCTGCCCCGTGGGGCAAGAGTAAACTCCCTGAGCCCTGAATCCCCGCCCTACTTAACAAGCCCAGAAGTCACTTAAATAAAGGTACATGGTGTTCTATTTGTTGTTTTATTCGTTGGTCCAGCTTAAAGTACTGTTAGACAATGTATTAACAGGGTAGAGTAAGCTGGAAGGGGACCCGAAGACCAAGCCCGGGGTAGGGTGTCCACCATATACCATTTTTCCCATAAGTTCTTTGGTTCACACAATGCGAAATCATAGAATGCGAGGGTTTCTGCCGCCCATAAACTCGCATTGTGTAAGGGTGCACTGTACCTCTCCAATCCATCCCTCCATCTCATCCTCAGCCTTCCCCTCCCTCCATCTCATCCTCGGCCTTCCCCTCCCTCTCCCCCCCTTTCACCTCACTCACATACACTCTCCTCGTCAGTCTCATTCTCCATCCTCTCCACATGCCCAAATCACCTTAATGTGTTTCTCCTAACCCTTCCTATCACATCCACATCCACACCACAACGCTCCTTCACTTCCTCATTTGTCAGTCTGTCTCTTCATGTGACTCCACATGCTCCTCTCCAATAACTTATTTCCACTGCTCTCACTCTTGACTTCTGTCCCTCCAATGGGGTCCAAGCTTCACTTCCATGTGTTAGAGTTGGTATCACAATACTGTCATGTAGTAGCTTTTTCACTTCAGTGCTCACTTCCCTGTTTCTTATCACTGCTTTCTAGGAACCAGCAACTTTTCTTCCCTGCTGCACCCTTTCAAGCACTTCACCCTCCAGACTTCCATCCTTACTCATCACACTACCCAAGTATTTAAAAGCACTCACATTCTCCATATCCTCCCCATCTAATCTTACTGTACATTCACTTACTTCACTTCTCTTGACGACCATCACTTTACTTTTCCCTACATTCACCTTTAGATTCCGTTTCTTACACACTCTCCCAAGCTCATCTACCAAACCTTGCAGCTCCCCTTCGTCTTCACTCAACAACACAGTATCATCTGCAAACAACAGTACATGGAGTTTCCAAACACTGCCCTCTCTCAGAGAGTTGATGATACTAAAACTTTAAGAAAATGTAAAGAGAGCTAGTCTTGTGGTGGTAATTCACCGTGTCAGTCAGGATCACATAATGGTTGTGATCATCAGCATTTTACCCTCCCAGAAGCGAGCTGTGAGGTCATATAGTGTGATCTAAGGGCAAAGCCCTGACCTCCACACATGCACACACCCATCCTCTAGCTCAGGGGTTCCCAACCTTTTTGGCACTGCGCTCCCCATGATGCCCCCTCATCCCTCTGATCCCTAAACAACGATGTTTGTTATCTGCTTCATATGGATGCCTAACCCTTTCATGCACGGGACTGCAATTTGCGTTACATGTGGTGTGGTGTGCCAAAGCACAGGCTCTCAAATCGCGTGAAAACGCGGAAAAAAATAACCAAAAAATAAGTTTTCGGTCGATTTGCGTCAAATTTTGTAGCGTTCTAGCAGCCACGTGTCACTCCTGAGGTAAGACCTTGACAACACTGCAATGACTCATATGTGCCTGTATGTAGTGATAGAATCTCGATGCTCCACTAGCAGCCAGACAGCTTGGTTGTGCTGTGTTGTGTTGTCCCTTTAAATCCGCCATTTTCCCCTTCCCACCCGAGGCTGAAGCCATTATTGAAATATTGTGATTGTTCAGTGTTTTTGACTATACTGTGAAGTGATTGTGTCTATTGAACATAGATATTTTGTTTGTAAAGCATTGGGGCCTGTTATCAGCCGTTATTCCTAGAGGCAGAGTCAGGTTTGTTATAGCGGGGTTTCCACTCACCCTGCCCGTAAAATGATGTATTTTACCCTTATAGTGAAACCATTACTTATATCTGTGAAACAAATAGTGCCTGGATTAGTGAAATAACTGACCTACCATAGCAGGCATTATGTTATGCCATAGAGATACATAGACATATGCATTAGTTGCTAAGGGAACAGGTGGTCTCTTACGCCATACAGTAGGGAAGGGAATAACAGAAGAGGCTGGGATGGAATCATGTGATAGTGTTTTATATTGTATATGGTTCATTGTGAAATATACGTATAAAATAGTGCAGCGAGTGTTCACCGAGAAATATTGCGTGCATTGACTGACAGCGGAAAGTTACGTAATGATCAGAGACAAGAAAATACGCCACACAGCGACACATATATGACGTTATATACATATGTCGTGCAGCGAATGTTCGAGGAGAAATCTATTGTGTGCATCGCGAGTGTTAGGCAAATGTGGTGCAAGGAATAGAGAATACGCCACACACACACACATACACACACACATGCATACACACACACACACACAACACACACACACACACACACACACACACACACACACACACACACACACACACACACACACACACACACACACTCCCTAACTCATCTTCAGTTCCTTCAAGTTCCTGCCAGCAGCTCAATACCTCTGGAGCAAGTGAGTTATCCATATTTTGTTGATTTGTACATTGACCTGTTTCTACATTTCTATATTTTTTTCACAAATAAGTATTGTTTTTTACATATACAGTACACTTATGAGATGGAAGAAAGTTCATCTTTAGTATCAGTACCTAGCAAAAAGACTAGTGGAAATTTGGAAATTTCGAGTTACTGAGAGCACTATCAAAGAGCTTATGATATTTCACGTGTATAATTTGAGTAAAAAATAATAATAATAATAAAACGTAACGAGCGAAAATTTCTAGGTATTTGTGAGGCAGGGAAATTGAGCGTTTTTATCTCGCTTGCGGGCGATGAAGAGTGTTCTATCTTTGTCGTCCATTTACTCCAAAATTATTGAACGTATCCATTTCCTGTGAGAACCGTGATAAAGATCAGTGAATTCTACGTATGTACAGGACATAACTATGTAATTTCTGTAATGAAAAGTTGTGGTTATGTAGGCGGTTATAGTGCGCGCATGACGAAAGTGCACCGTGGCCGCGAGTACCCTGTAGTTTTTTCCGATTTACTCGGAAACTATGAGGCGTATCAAAACAAAAAGGTATCAGGAGAAAGCTTATGAAATTCTACATAAGATTATGTAATAAAAACATAAGGTGTGCGAGAAAACTTATGCAGTATACCTCCCTGAACAAAAATCATTTTTTTTTTTACAAAAATGGCTTTTAGTTTTTGGCTATTTTCTTGAAAGCTACAAATCGCATCACAACCGGACATACCTCATTAGAAAGACAATGAAATTCTCTATCAAAACTTATAATAACATTTTTCTGTATGATGGAAAACACTCGAACGACGATGTTGGGAAGCGAGATCAATGTTCCAAAATGTTTATTCATGGCGGCCTAGTGTACTTTTTTCTGTATTTTTCTGGTTTTTCTTTTGGCTTATCAGCTAGAACAAACATCATTGAATAAGATGATGTGAGTTTCAGGGCATTTTGAGGTTTGGGTGGCAAAAATAAGGCGAGAATATGTGTAATTTGCGTACCGAGGGCTGCCAACGGAGTGTGCGGGGGAGTAAAATCGTGAGCCGTGAAACTTAATAAAACTTACTGTGCGCGAAAGGGTTAAGATGCTAGATGGCGGTACTACATGTTGTTGCTCAAAATGACAGTTGTGAAGTTTTCCTATCAGTTTCTTATTCATAAATATCTTTGGGAATACCCTGTATGCATTTGAATGGCCTAGCCTTATGTTGAACTTTGATTACCCCATGCCCCCCCTAGCAATCTCAAACGATCCCCAGGTTGGGAAACACTGCTCTAGCTCAAGGAGGACAGTGACCACCTGCTTCGTCAATGAAACTTTTTGCATCCCGAGCAAGGCACGTACCCCTGTCTTAGCAGATGCTAGGCGAGTGCATTACCACCGAGCCGGCGAGCGGTGTGGTAATACAGTCGTGAGATTCTGGGAGAACATAATTAGAGGTTTCAGGAGATTTCCTTCACCTCATGTTCCTCTCCCCTCTCTTTCTCTCAAAAGTTATGGGAATGGCTGTCACTTTTCGTTTCATTTTCTCAGTTACTGTTTTCATTTATTGAAATTGATATTAATGTTTCAAAAGTTTTCAGTAAAATGTACAATTTTAATCATTAAACTTTATTCATTGGTTACCTTAGGAATTTTTCAGTGTCATTAGATATTAACACTGTGACTAATGTGCTTAGTCTGTTGCTTAAGTATGTGCTGAGTCAAAGTTGCTAAGGTTAGGTCTGAAGGATGTGACTTTTATTTATGATTTTTATTTTAATGGTAGGTGGTGGCAACCATCATCCACTTACAAGATGTAGTGTTACTTACTTTTTCCTTCACCTTTATCATTCTTTTTCTGTCTGCCCTCTTTTTCTGCTTCTTCTATCTTTCCTGTCAGTTTTTCTTACTCTTCTTTCCTTTTCAGAGGGCTTTATATTGAGTGACAAAGCAAATGATTTCCTGTATGCCAGGCCCATTTACAGCGCTGGGTGGTAACCGTATAACCAACACACGTGTTTCCTATGTGTCTACAATTGGGTTGGTGGAGGGTTAGTGCCCCTCCCAGTAAAACAAACCCCTTTCTGCTTTATGGCGTATGGCTATAGATAACGGTAGGTAGATAGATTTTTTATTCATTTGTATTTATATATTTTTAATTATTTTTTTTTTATGCAAGAAGGAAACAGGTTAGATGTCCACAAAATTGTTCTCTTGTTTCATTTCGTTTTTGAAGGCTCCAACATGCTTGCATGCGTCGGCCTTGGTCACCTAATGGCAGCTCTCCATGCTGTTTTTTTTTTTTTTTTTTTTTTTTAAATCAAGGAAGATGGATCCAAAGGTCATGGGCCCGCATACTGTTCCTTCCAAGAAAATACAAAAGAGAGCCAAATTCAAGATCCATTCATTTCGAGATGCCTGGACATACTGCGTTTGAAAGACTAGAGATCGTGGGAAGTGGGGAATACAGACAGAGAAGACAGTTCCAGAGTTGACCAGTTGCATAAATGAAGGACTGGGAGTAATGGTTAACTCTTCCATTAGTGAGTTGGACAGAAAAGGGATGAGAGTTTGTTGCTAGATGGGTACTACGTGCCCATCGTAGATGTGGAGGGATGCAAGCAGACAGTTCAGAGGAACATTGACCATTGAAGTAGCGATGTAAATGAGATAAAAGCCTTTGACTCCACCCTATTGAGAAGAGCTGCATGTGAGGAGCCTCCCCACACATGAGAGTTGTACTCCATACAGGGGCGAATAAGACCCGTGTACAAGGTCAACAACTGTGCAGGGGTAAAGAAAGTTCGGAGTCGGCAAAGCAGCCTCCCTATTCAGTCCCTTAACCCAGAGGTCACGCTTAATGACATCCCATGTCTTTCTTGGTCTACCCCTCTCTCAATATTAACACTTCTCCCCCTCTGCACCCAATTATCATCCCCCATCCTCTCCACATGTCCAAACCACCTCAGCCTACCTCTCCTCATCACAACACCAATACACTCCAGTCCCTTCCTACCTCTCAACTCTTCCATCATAAACCCAGCCCCCCCAGACCTTGCAAGCAGGGACACACTGCACATCCAACTAATCATTGTCATTTCTGTACGTTTAAGCCTATGAATATCCTCTTCCTATACTGCCCAGGTTTCACTACCATACAGCATCACACTCCTAACACATGCTGCATACAAAGACCCCTTATTGCGTAAGGAGAGTCCTCTCAATGTCAGGAGAGTCAACAGTTCCCTGAACTACTTCTAACCACTTCTCACCCTAGCAACTGAGCTAACTCCAGCCCCACCTCTGGCACATAACATGTCTCCCAAATAACAAAACTCTTCCACACACTCAAGAGACTCATCAGCAAGTTCAATCCTTTCACGCCTAACAATCTCCACCTGCTCTCCCCGACATGCCACACACATAAAATCAGCATTATCTCGCAGTCTACCTCTAATACCACTACATCTCTTGTGCACCCATTTATCACAAACACTGCACAAGATGGAATTAATTCCCACACCTTTGTGGCAAACTGCACATGGCCACTCTCCCTCTCAGATTGTATTGCCACCAACCCTAGATATCATTACTTTTGTTTTATCTGCATTTACCCTTAAGCCATTGTGCCCCATACCATCTCTCCACTTCTTAAATCTTTCCTCCACCTTTCAAGAAAAAAAAAAATCCAAATTCAAAATCCACTCATTCAAGATGTCTAGATATATTAGTTATGCTTGAAAGAGTAGAGGTCATAGTCAAGGGGAAATACAGACAGGAAGACAGTTCTAGAGTTGATCCATTGCATACATAAAAGACTTGGAATATCAGTTAACTCTTGCTGTAATGGAGGAGAAAAGCAAGCAGGCAGTTCAGAAGAGCAGAGACCACTGAAGTTTCTTTTTGTTTCTTTTAGTCACATGAAAGAGCTTCAGGCACCTTGATAAACAACAAGGGGCTCTTGACTGACCCCAGATGCATGCCAGCAGTCATGAAAAACTTATCACTCAAATGTCTGTTCACTCTCACCTGGGTACAAGAACCCTTGTACTGTATATTGCCATAACTTCCCTAGCCAGTCACTCCTTGATTCCAAGCTTTCTCATCACTTACTTCACCACCTCCCTGGAGATTCTTTCAAAAGTCTTCTCCAGATCAACAAAAAAAGAGTAAAGCTCTCTCATCTATCCTGTATATTTTTCCTGAAACAGTCAGACAATGAATGCTGTATTGCATCAGTGGTCCCTTTGCCTGGCATAAACACAAACTGCTCCTCATCAGTATTCTCTCTTTCCTTATTCGTACCTTCCAGAATTCTCTCCATCATTTTCATGAGCTGGTCCAAAAGTTTTGTGACTATAAGTGCCTCTTTCCAGGAAATCACTCTTCCCCTTATACATTTTTACAATCACACTGTTCGGCTAGTCATGTGGAACATCACAGTTGTATATAATCACATTTATCAGATCAGTAACAAAACCCACTCCTATATCTCCTGAGGCCTTCAACACTTTAAAAGTCATCCCTGACAGACCTGCTGCCTTCCCCAGCTGCATCCTGCCAAATGCCATGCTTTCAGCCCCAGCTTTAACCCCTAAACCGCGGGGTTGTGTGAGGCGGTCCTTGCACTTCCAACTGGTGGCAGTTCGCGCTCTGACTTATTTTTATAAAATGTAGGGCCAAACTAGCCTGAGTGATATAAATAGCGCTCAGGACTCTCCAACATTTTTTCATATATATTTATATTTTGAAGGCCCCGGCTAATTAAAAAGAAAACAGAGGCATCAAACTGACGGCCCACAGCTCGAGCCATCGCCACCGAGCGTCGTGAAAGTGACTGCCCGCAGTTAAGTGGTTAATCAAAGATCAAGTGCCATACTGGATCCACTGACTCCAAGCCTTCCCTGTTGCAGTCAAACTCATTCAGCCACCACCCAGCATTGTAAATGGTTTCCTGGCTTGCAGGAAACCATCAGCCTTGTCACTCAATGTAAATCCACCTGAAAAGGAAAGAAGAGCAAAAAATGAGACAGGAAAGATGGGAGAAATAGGAAGAGAGGAGGGCAGACACAGAAAAAGAATGATTTAGGTGAAAGAAAAAGTAGGCAGCACTACATCAATGAGTGGATGATGGTTGCCACCACCTACCACTAGTAAGTTATAGACTTAGGAGTTGTCCTACAGTTTCACTGGTATTTGCTTGGTTAATTTCAAGTTTAGGGTCATTGTCATTAATATTCCTTTACTCTCTGTCAGAGTTTCTGTGATTAGTTTATATGTTACTGTAAACAAGATACACTGAGAGGGTGTAGGACTCAGCCCAAAGGTACTTATCATTCTTTTGGATGCAACCTGGTGCTGGATGAATGGCAGGGACCTATGAATGGTGGCCAAACTGAAAGAAGTGTGAGTGATATCAAAACAGTGGTTCACTGATTCACATCAGAAAAATTGTAGTGTCAGTAATGAGTTGAGCATTTTTTGAGGGCAATCTAGAGAATGGGCAGAAAGATAGGTGAGAGAATGATTGAGTGCAACAGACTGAAAGATAATAGGTTGACTGACAACTCTCACTAGTAACAGTTGAGAGACAGACAGACAACTCTACACAGCAATTTGCAATTCGTTACTGACCAAGTATGAAAAGTATCATCCACTGTTCTTGCATGTAATGAGAGGTATAATAACAACATTGGATCACAGAAAATGCCAAATAGGTCTTCATGAAAACATGAGTTCTGGAATATCATCAGGAGCATGTTGGGGATGCAGTCCTGAATAGCACCTAAGGCATAAGAGTTATGATGAAGAGAGCAGTGTCACCCCATGGCTGTTAACATTTATCCTTCTTTCTATATATTGCCAGATGCCTCAATCCCATAAGGGGTGGCCACAATCAAATTGCTTCCACGTCGCCCTGTCCAGTGCCTTGTCACTGCATTGCTCTCATCTCACACCCCTCTCTCTCATATACCTCTTCACTCAATCCCTCCATCTCATTTCTCAGCCTGCCCCTCCCCCTCCCCCCTCCACCTCACGCTTCTTGTTAGCCTCTCGTTCTTCATCCTCTCCACATGGCCAAACCACCTCAGGGTATTTCAACTAACGCCTTCTATCACATCCACACCACGGTATTCCTTCACTTCCTCATTTGTCAGTCTGTCTTTCCATGCAACTCCACATGTTCCTCTCAAATAACTGCTGTCACTCTTTGCTTGTGTCCTTTCAACAGAGTTCAGGTTTCACATGCATAAGCTGTTATCATGCATGAAAAAAAATAAATAAATGAATAAATAAATATGATGCAGTGTATGAGTGCCAATACAGTAAACTCATATTTCAGACTGGGGTAAAAAATATCTTGTTGTTTTTAATGCATCAAAAACTCAGTTTTTACACCTATCAACCCGACACAATCTTCCACAGGAGTACCCACTAATGTCTGATAATAAACAGCTCAATCCTGCATCATCCTTGAACATGCTTGAGGTTTCATTCACTAAGGACTTATCTTGGAAAGATCATATTGCATCTCTTGTAAAATCTGCATCAAAGAGATTGGGTGTGCTAAGCCGACTCTGTACCTTCTTTACCCTTGCACAGTTGTTGACTTTATACATGGGTTTTACTCACCCCTGTGTAGAGTACAACTCTTGTGTGGGGAGGCTCCCCACATGCAGCTCTTCTCAATAGGGTGGAGTCAAAGGCTTTTCGTCTCATTAACTCTCCTCCTCTTTCTGGCTCCCTTCAACCTCTGTCTCTTCGCCGCACTGTTGCATCGTTATCTCTTTTTTCTCTCGCTACTTCAGTGGTCACTGCTAACTGTCTGCTTGCATCCCTCCACCTCTACGATGGATGCATAGCACTCATCTAGCAACAAACTGTCATCCTTTTTCTGCACAATTCTGTAGTGCAAGAGGTAACCATTACTCCCAGTCCTTCATTTATGCTACAGGTCAATTCTGGAACCGTCCATCTGTCTGTATTTCCTACTTCCTGTGATCTCCAGTTTTTCAAACACAGTGTGTCCAGGCATCTTGAAATGAAAGAATCTTGGATTTGGCTCTGTTTTGTATTGTTTTTGTTTTTTTTCTTGAAAGGAACAGTTTGCGGGCTCCTGGCCTTTGGTTCCTTCTTTCTTGCATAAAAAATAAAAAAAATCGCAATTGTCCGCCTTTGCAGTATCTGGCGCTGCTGGTACAGCTCTTTTAACCCCTTTGTGGCTGCCAGCAATGAATGACGTTTTATTGAAGCATGGCTGCCGGCGTTGATGCAGCACGACCCGTAAAAAATTGCGAAAACAGTTTTGGACACGGAACGAAGGTCTGGGAGATGTTGACATGACCCACTGTACCCTCTAAACCACTCAAACAGCCAGTACATGTCATGAATCAGTCATGAGTGGATTTCATTCTTTTGCTCCCATCAAGTGTTAGTGTAAATAACAATAAGGGAGCAAGAAAGCCAGGGTGTTGCACCCATTACCCTTCTCCTCTCTTTCGTAAATCACCCAGAGAAAAAAGAAATCCATACTGGAATAAACATTATAAGCATAAAGAGAGGGAAGACATTGATAATTATGATATTTTTATTTTATAAGTTTTTTTTTTTTTAATGCAAGGAAGAAGGAACCAAAGGCCACAGGCCTGCATACTGTTCCTTCCAAGGAAAAGCATAAACAATACAAAAGAGAGCCAAATTCAAGATCTGTTCATCTCGAGATGCCTGGACACACTGTGTTTGAAAGACTGGAGATCATAGGAAGTAGGAAATACAGACAGAGGAAGACAGTTCCAGAGTTGACCAGTTGCATAAATGAAGGACTGGGAGTAACGGTTAACTCTTGCATTAGAGAGCTGGACAGAAAAGGGATGAGAGTTTGTTGCTAGACGGGTACTACGTGCCCGTTGTAGAGGTGGAGGGATGCAAGCAGACAGTTCAGAGGAGCAGTGACCGTTGAAGTAGCGATAGAAGAGAGATAAAGATGCAACAGTGCGGCGAAGAGACAAAGGTTGAAGGGAATCAGTAAAAGGAGGAGAGTTAATGAGACGAAAAGCCTTTGACTCCACCCTATTGAGAAGAGCTGCATGTGGGTAGCCTCCCCACACATGAGAGTTATACACGGGCGAATAAAACCCATGTACAAAGTCAACAACTGTGCAGGAGTAAAGAAAGTTCGGAATCGGCTTAGCACACCTAATCTCTTGGAAGCAGATTTCACAAGAGATGTAATATGTTCTTTCCAAGACAAATCCCGAGAGAATGAAACCCCAAGCATGTTCAAGGATGATGCAGGACACAACTGTTCATTATTAAACATTAGTGGGTAATCCTGAGGAAGATTTTGTCGGGTTGATAAGTGTAAGAACTGAGTCTTTGATGCATTAAAAATACTAAGATTATTTTTACCCCAATCAGAGATACGAGCCAAGTCAGACATTGGGGGTGCCATAGCCTCATCCCTTTTTTGTTGAAGTAACTGCTGAGATGGACGTTGCAGAAACCGAATGGAAAGGTGAAGGGTGGAATCATCAGCATATCAGTGGATAGGGTTAGATGTACAGCTTAGAAGGTCATTGATGAATAAAAGGAAGAGAGTTGATGATAGGACAGAGCCCTGAGGAATACCACTGTTGATAGGTCTAGGAGAAGAACGATGGCCGTCTACAACAGCGGCTATAGAACGACCAGAAAGGAAGCTAGAGATAAAGGCACAGATAGAAGGATAGAAACCGTAGGAGGGCAGTTTGGAAATTAAAGATTTATGCCAGACTCGATCTTAAGCCTTTGAGGTGTCAAGTGCAATGGCAAAGCTTTCACCAAAGTCCCAAAAGGAGGATGACCAGGAGTCTGAAAGGTAGGTGAGAAGATCGCCAGTGGAGCGTCCCTGATGGAACCCATACTGACGATCAGAAAGAAGGTTGTGACAGGAAAGATGCTTTAAAAATTTTCTGTTAAGAATTGGCTCAAAAACTTTTGAAACTCAGGATGTTAAAGCAATTGGACGATAGTTAGAGGGTTGGGAATGGTCACCCTTCTTTGGGACTGGCTGAATGAGAGCAAACTTCCAGCAAGAAGGAAAGGTACAAGTTGATAGACAAAGGCGAAAGAGTTTACCTAGGGAGGGTGTAAGCACAGAAACACAGTTTTTGAGGACAACAGGAGGGACTCGATAAGGCCCATATGCCTTGTTAGTACTGAGGCCAGTGATGGCAGAAAACACATTGGCTGAAGAAATTTTAATGTCAGTCAGAGGGGGGAAGTGATGGAGGAATAGCACCGGAATCGTCTAAGGTGGAATTGGAGGAGAAAGTCTGAGCGAAGAGACCTGCTTTATCAGTAGAAGATATAGCTACAGAGCCATCAGAGTAGAAAAGAGGAGAGAAGGATGATGAGGTAAAGTTGTTAGAAAGGTTTTTGGCAAGGTGCCAGAAGAAGCGAGAAGAATTCGAGTTGGAGAGTTGATAACATCTAGCACAGTTGAAATTATTTTTTAGCAGAGCGAAGAACAGACTTAAAACATCTAGCACAGTTGAAATTATTTTTTAGCAGAGCGAAGAACAGACTTAACATGATTCCGGGCAGAAATATATAAAAGATGTGATTCAGGGGTGGGTTGGCTCCGGTACCTCTTATAGGCCCTCTCCCTGTTGCAGACAGCATTAGAACAAGCGTGATTAAACCAAGTCTTTCTTGCATTAGTCAGAGGATATGAGAAAGGAATGTATGCTTCCATGCCCGAGAGAATGACCTCTAATGCGCAAGACAGACTCAGATGGCTCCCGGCCATGGAAGCAATAATCATACCGTACATATGTTCATTTTACATATTTTTTGTTTTGCTGAAGCATTTCAGCAACATACAAAGTGTTCACGTGGTGAATACTGCATATGGATGTAAAACCTTCTCTTCCCTTCACGCTAATTCCCTTGTTCGAGATGCTAATCTTGGATTGTATCGCTGAGATGGTTCAGCCTATACCCACACTCAGCAGCACCCATTATCTTGAAACAGACTAAAAATAGCATCATTCTTCTCTCTTTCCACGTGAATTAGACCACCCATAGTATTTAAAAAAAAAAAAAAATTGTAATTATATTTTTATAAATGCATAATTTACTGAAATTGTTCATCTTACGTACTTCTTGTTTTGCATAAGATTTTTAGCAACATATGAGGTGTTCTTGTGGTGATTATAGAGATGTAAAACCTTCCCTTCTTTTCACACTAATTCCCTCATGCATGGTGCTAATTGCAAGTCATGTTGAATTTTAGATGCTGGGGTTTGGCCTGTATACACAAAGGAGGAACCTTATCAGGTTAGTCTAAAATTATCATTTCTAGCCTCTCTGTGGACACAAACTAAACCACCCAGACAACAGAAATAACTCGATACTTGCATGAACACATTAAACATAAAAAAAAAGTTTTAAAAAATCATAGTTTTTTTTTTATGAAACCTCCCATAGTATGTATTGATTTTGTTCATAATACATATATCTGGTCATTTCAAACGATTTCAGCACCATTGAATGTTTTTTTTTGGGGGGGGGCTAAGGATATTTCTTAGTGCGATTTTTTTTTTTTTTTCCTTTTCTCTACTTAGTTTTGGCAAGTGTATAGTCATTTGATGAAATTTTTTGTGCACCATTGCAGAGATCAGATGGGTCTAGGAAGCTGAAAATAGCATTGGAAGGTGCACCAGACATTTATGTTCAGTTAGGCAAGGGAAAAAAATCGATTTTTGAAACTTGAAAAATCGGTGCCCAGGCCAGCCTGTGAGTCCCGACAAATTCCACCGGCTCGGCCACAGAAGGGTTAAAGCAATATCCAGTGCTGAAAGGGGATGTAACTGGCAGTTCAAATGCACTCTCCGGCGTTGAGGTGTATCAACCGGCTCGTAAACAGTGGCCAACCGATGCTGTATTATTGTATTACTCTACTGTATAATTACTTTATTGTATTTTATGCTTAATTTTCAACATTTACTCACGGGAAGGTTTTTAGAATAGAGGGTCAAGACGGGTAGTAACTCAGTATCTGGCTTGACACTGAATATTGAGCCAGTGTGGGGTGCTATGCAATATTCGGCACTTCACTTTATTCGGTGTAGGACTTCGCTGAATTATGCTGGATAATTGAGAGTTTAGTGCTTACCATTGTGTATACTTTGGTGTAAAAGTTGTAATTATAAAACAGTCTTATATGAAAACCTCCCCCTGGCAGTGTCCCAGAAGTAGAATTTTACCAAAAGCTTGCTGGACTGATTAACAGTTTTATTGTGAAAATATGCTAATTGAATGTTTGTCAACTGGGGAGTTTCTCTGCAGATATTAAATTGGTTAAATTAAAGTTTCATTGAACTTAAGAATTGTCTGTATCTGCTGTTCCTTACAAACACCTAGTATGAATGTACAGTAAACCCTGACCTTACCGAACTTTATCAGCTCAGACTTTGAATATGACAACTTGGATCCTACCAAATGAACCTTATGAAATCTGAATAAAGGGCCGATTTAACCAGCCGACGGGGTGGCTGATTGAATGACCATGTGAGCTGCAATAAATAATTAGTAATTTTTAGCATGTTTTTCTTTTCTTTAGTATATTATTGGCTGAAAATACAGGGAGGCTCCGAAGATACGAGCAGTTAGGTTCCATTTGGCATACAGGTAGTCGAATAATGAATTCTCTTATAACGAAACACGTAACTTTTTTTTTTTTTTAATACAAGGAAGAAGGAACCAAAGGCCATAGGCCCACATACTGTTCCTTCCAAGAAAAAGCAAAAACAATACAAAAGAGCCAAATTCAAGATCCATTCATTTCGAGATGCCTGAACACACTGCGTTTGAAAGACTGGAGATCATAGGAAGTAGGAAATACAGACAGAAGAAGACAGTTCCAGAGTTGACCAGTTGCATAAATGAAAGACTGGGAGTAACGGTTAACTCTTGCATTAGAGAGCTGGACAGAAAAGGGATGAGAGTTTGTTGCTAGACGGATACTACGTGCCCATTGTAGAGGTGGAGGGATGCAAGCAGACAGTTCAGAGGAACAGTGACCATTGAAGTAGCGATAGAAGAGAGATAAAGATGCAACAGTGCGGCGAAGAGACAAAGGTTGAAGGGAATCAGTAAGAGGAGGAGAGTTGATAAGACGAAAAGCCTTTGACTCCACCCTATTGAGAAGAGCTGCATGTGGGGAGCCTCCCCACACATGAGAGTTGTACTCCATACACGGGCGAATAAAACCCGTGTACAGGGTCAACAATTGTGCAGGGGTAAAGAAGTTCGGAATCGGCTTAGCACACCTAATCTCTTGGAAGCAGATTTCACAAGAGATGTAATATGTTCTTTCCAAGACATTAAACATTAGTGGGTAATCCTGAGGAAGGTTTTATCGGGTTGATAAGTGTAAGAACTGAGTTTTCGATGCATTAAAAATAAGATTATTTTTACCCCAATCAGAGATACGAGCCAAGTCAGACATTAGGTGTGCCATAGCCTCATCCCTTTTTTGTTGAAGTAACTGCTGAGATGGACGTTGCAGAAGCCGAATGGAAAGGTGAAGGGTGGAATCATCAGCATATTAGTGAATAGGGTTAGATGTACAGCTTAGAAGGTCATTGATGAATAAAAGGAAGAGAGTTGGTGATAAGACAGAGCCCTGAGGAACACCGCTGTTGACAAGTCTAGGAGAAGAACGATGGCCGTCTACAACAGCGGCTATAGAACGACTAGAAAGGAAGCTAGAGATGAAGGCACAGATAGAAGGATAGAAACCGTAGGAGGGCAGTTTGGAAATTAAAGATTTATACCATACTCGATCGAAAGCCTTTGAGGTGTCAAGTGCAATGGCAAAGCTTTCGCCAAAGTCCCAAAAGGAGGATGACCAGGAGTTTGAAAGGTAGGTGAGAAGATCCCCAGTGGAGCGTCCCTGATGGAACCCATACTGACGATCAGAATGAAGGTTGTGACAGGAAAGATGCTTTAAGATTTTTCTTTTAAGAACTGACAAAAACTTTTGAGACACAGGATGTTAAAGCAACTGGACGATAGAGTTGGGAATGGTCACCCTTCTCTGGGACTGGCTGAATGAGAGCAAACTTCCAGCAAGAAGGAAAGGTACAAGTTGATAGACAAAGGCGAAAGAGTTTACCTAGGGAGGGTGTAAGCACAGAAGCACAGTTTTTGAGGACAACAGGAGGGACTCCATCAGGCCCATATGCCTTGTTAGTATTGAGGCCAGTGATGGCAGAAAATACTTCATCTGAAGAAATTTTAATGTCAGTCAAGAGGAAGTCAGAGGGGGCAAGTGTTGGAGGAACAGCACTGGAATCGTCTAAGGTGGAATTGGAGGAGAAAGTCTGAGCGAAGAGATGTGCTTTATTATTAGAAGAAATAGCTACAGAGCCATCAGAGTAGAAAAGGGGAGGGAAGGATGATGAGGTAAAGTTGTTAGAAAGGTTTTTGGCAAGGTGCCAGAAGGAGCGTGAAGAATTTGAGTTGGAGAGTTGAGAACATTTAGCACTGATGAAATTATTTTTAGCAGAGCGAAGAACAGACTTAGCATGATTCCGGTTAGAAATATATAAAAGATGTGATTCAGGGGTGGGTTGGCTCCGGTACCTTTTATAGGCCCTCTCCTTGTTGCGGACAGCAAAACTTTGGTTGGGTTCAAGGACCCCATCAAAGGTAAGTTTTCAAGCTAAAATACTATATACAATACCAAATGCAACAAATATATCTGTATTACTGAACTGTAGAAAAAGGAACCTGAAGGAGCAAATAGTATGCAAATAACATGAATGCACATTAATTAAACATATAAAACATGCATTACACTCATCTGTAAGTGGTATTGTTGTGTTGGAGGTGGGAAGGTGGCGGTCGCCAGCTGAGCAGTGTTGCGAGATTCCCAAACCCATATTATCCTTCCCGGTACGTTAAAATTACCGCTTTTTGATCAAAATTATCACACATAAACAAAGGCATTTCTTCACATAAATCGGTAATTACTGTGGAATTAATATATTTATATGTGGAGTGATTAATTAACATTATTGATTTTGTTCAACAGTTAAGTACCTACCAGATTATAATACTGGTTATCGTAAAAGTTACTAAATCCTGCTGTTGTACTAGTCTTACATAGACTTGTTAATTTTGCAGTCCCCGATTTATTTTTCAGATTATAAACTTATGAAAGTTATTGCATTATCACATACATGCTGTCACATATCATAGAGTGTGCCAAATATCGCAATATTCGATAAGTATCGCACGTCTGGCAACGCTGCAGCTGAGCAGTCCTGCTATTTCCCTCCGAGGTTGAGAGAAAACGGTGGTGGCTGTGTTTGCTGGGATGACTGAGTTAGAATCCTCCCACCTCTCCCCAGACTGAATGTCATATCGTTGGGTTTTCGAGATCGTATATTGAAAATACAATACTGTAGTCCCAAATTTACCCAGGTCGTATCATCGGTTTCTTGTATATCGAGTGATCACATAACGGGACCTACCTGTATTTACGGTAATGGGAGCCTATACAGCACCAAGGTACTCTATACTGTAAACCAAAATTGTAGAGCACTGTATTAAAACACAGTATTGTAGTATTGTGAACAAGTCCTTTTATTTGCTTTCCACCAAGAATTACTTATTATGTACCAAACCTGGGTTTGTTACAGCCCCATGAACAGAAGGCTGGATATAATGAATGGTCAGTTATACTATCAGCTCCCCTCCCCCCGTTCTGTAGTTCATTAACAGTGATCAGCATTATAGGAGATGATGTATGCTGATGTCTCTGTGTTGATCACAGACAAGGAGAGGGAAGTGGAGGAGAGACTTAAGTAGTGAAGAGATTTAGTGGAGTACAAGAGTTTGAGAGTTACTACAAATAAAACAAAAGTGATGATATCTAGGGCTGATAGCAGTACCTTCAAAGCAGAGTGAATGTGGCTGTGCACAGTATGCCACAAGGGTGTGGAAAGTAACTCCATGTTGTGGATTGTTTATGATAAGTGGGTGCTTAAGAGATGATGTGGTATTAAAGGTTGGTTGTGAAATAATGCTGATTTCATGTGTCCGATGTGTAGGGGGAGAGCTTGCTGAGATTGAGGGGCATGAAAGGTGTGACCTTGCTGGTACTGAGAGGCATGAAAGGCTTGATCTTGCTGAGACTGCGAGGCATGAAAGGCTTGATCTTGCTGGAGAGTCTCTTGAGTGTGTGGAGGAATTTTGTTATGACAGGGACATATAATGTGCTGAATTGGGGCAGGAGCTAGCTCTGGCTAGGGTAAGGAGTAGTTGGAAGAAACTAAGGGAACTGTTGCCTCTCCTGAGACTAACTACAGTAATGACGAAAGTGTGAGGGAGGTTGCACTCTGGATAGAAAATTAAAACTTGCTAATGGATAGGAAGCAGCAAGTAGTGATAAACGGAATTTTTTCTGATTGAGCTTCAGTCACTTCTGAAATTCTACGAGAGTCAATCCTTGATCCTCTCCTTTTAATCATTTATATCAGTGACATAGATGTCAGGCAGTTAAGTGTGATCTCAAAGTTTGCAGATGACATCAGACTTGGAGCAAATGTGAGCAGTCTGGAAGGAATTGAAAAGTTTTAGGTACACTTGTAGGCTAAGGGGATGGTTTGAGACTGGACAAATGCCATCTAACTTGCAAGGTGGTGCATAGTGGCCATGCAAATCCCAGGGCAGACTATTCACTTATATGGAGAACTTTGAGGATGGCTGGTTTGGAAAAGGACTTTGGTGTACTGATCAACAGTGACCTAAAGTTTTCCAGACAGTATCTTGGAGTAGAGAAAAAGGCCCAGAAATTGCTAGGCTACATCCAAAGGTTGTTTCATTTTGGGAATAGAGAGATTGTTTTTACACGTTATAACTCCTTAACATGCCCACTTCTGGAGTATGCTGTGCATGATTGTTTTTACACGTTATAACTCCTTAACATGCCCACTTCTGGAGTATGCTGTGCATTTCTGGTCATCTACACTTGGGAGAAGCATAGACTGACTTGAAAGAGTTGAAGCTAGAGCTACGAAACGTATTCCATCCGTCAGGAGACTGAGTAATCAGGATTGCCTGAGGGCACTGGAACTTTTTTCATCAGAAACTCACAAACTACTAGGTCAGCTGGTTAATGTGTTTAAAATACTGAATGGGTTTGACAATCTTGACCATAGAAATTTGTTTAGTCCCAGTACGAATTCAGCATGCAGCCATGGCAGAAAGCTGAAATTGAAAAGATTTAGCACCTTAGCCTTTATCATTCTTTTTCTGTGCCTGCCCTCCTCTCTTCCTATTTTTCCTATCTTTCCTGTCACTTCTTATTGCTTTTCTTTCTTTTACAGGTGGCTTTACATTGAGTGACAAGCCAAATGGTTTCCTGTAAGCCAAGAAACCATTTACAGCGCTGGATGGTAACCATATAACCAAACCATACGTGCTCCCTACGTGTCAACAAGTGGGTTGGTGGAGGGTTAGTGCCCCTCCCTGTAAAACAAATAACTCAAAAGTCAAATGGCCACCCCTTACGGGATTATGGCGTCTGGCAATAGATAGATAGACTTATGAAAACTTTTTAATGTACAAGATCTATTCTGAGTGGAACAGACTTCCTATATATGTTGCTAAAAACATTACAGTAGAGCATTTTAAAAGACGTCTTGATAGGATCTTACTCACGGTAGAATGATTGCAAATTGGATAAGGATTCCCAAGCAGGTATGAAGTATCTCCTTGGTATGGAATGCAAGGTCTTTGAGATACGTAATCCCTCCAATATCCGATGTAATAGAGCCAAAGGCATGTCTGAATATTGGTTTTGTCCGGATATTGGTCCTGAAGCTCCAGCACTGGTTTTTCATGACCCTAACCTAACCTAACCTAAATCAGAAAACTACCTTCCTACCTCCCTACTGGACATGTATAGCACTTATTTAGGTCCCTTTTCACATAAATAATGCACACATAGCATGAATTTATTGAATTTTAACCAAAAAATGATGATTTAGAGGTGAGTGAGTCATAGGTGCTCAGAACTTGCCAGCATAGTATAAGTAAGTATCTGACATGGAAATCATATTTTCTCACATTTTATGCACTAAATTATTGGATACAAAGCATCAAATACAGTAAATGATGTAAATTGCTACCAGAAAAATGGTTAGGTTAGGTTAGCTTATGACCGAATATGAAATTCACTGCCTTCCACCATTTTCCTAGCTGGTGCACTTAAGAACCATGCATGAAAAAATTAAATTGCAAGCAGGAAATTATGATTAACACAATGTTAGGTTAGGTTAGGACCGGACATGAAATTCACTGGCTTCCACCTTTTTCCTAGCTAGTGCACTTAAGAACCATGCATGGAAAAATTAAATTGCAAGCAGGAAATTATGATTAACATTTTTGGTAATTTTTTAACACATTTACAGCATGATGAAAACAGGTTAGGCATGAAAATCTTTATGGTAATCATAGGTTAGGTTAGGTTAGGTTATGACCGGATATGAAATTCACTGGCTTCCACCTTTTTCCTAGCTAGTGCACTTAAGAACCATGCATGAAAAAATTAAATTGCAAGCAGGAAATTATGATTAATATTTTTTGTAATTTTTTAACACATTTACAGCCTGATGAAAACAGGTTAGACATGAAAATCTTTATGGTAATCATAGGTTAGGTTAGGTTATGACCGAATATGAAATTCACTGACTTCCACCTTTTTCCTAGCTAGTGCACTTAAGAACCATGCATGAAAAAATTAAATTGCAAGCAGGAAATTATGATTAACATTTAGGGTAATTTCTTAACACATTAACAGCATCATGAAAACAGGTTAGGCATGAAAATCATTATGGTAATCATAGGTTAGGTTAGGATAGGTTAGGTTATGACCGAATATGAAATTCACTGGCTTCCACCTTTTTCCTAGCTAGTGCACTGAAGAACCATGCATGAAAAAACTAAATTGCAAGCAGGAAATTATGATTAACATTTTTGGTAATTTTTTAACACATTTACAGCATGATGAAAACAGGTTAGGTATGAAAATCTTTATGGTAAGCATAGGTTAGGTTAGGTTAGGTTATGACTGAATATGAAATTCACTGGCTTCCACCTTTTTCCTAGCTAGTGCACTTAAAAACCATGCTTGCAATAATTAAATTTAAAGCAGGAAATTATGATTAACATTTAGGGTAATTTTTTAACACATTTACAGCATGATGAAAACAGGTTAGACATGAAAATCATTATGGAAATCATCTTGCACACAGTTTATGCACGAGATTAATGATATGGAAAGAACAAAACAAGGAATTTTGATGAAGTTAGGGTACTTACGAAAATGAAGCCGCCGTCTATAACTCGCTCTATCATCGCAGACTTTGACACGAAGAAATTGCACCACACAACCTTAGCAATTTACAATCACCAGCACTTTTCACCAACACTTTCCACAACGTTTTTTTTGCATAACTGGGATCACGTCGCTTCACTGCACTGTACATAACAGTAAATTCCCGTGTGGTCTAGTTACGAGTCCTGGAGCCTGAACTTCTCAGCAGCAGCTTTCATCTCCATTCCACGTACCAACACACCTGCGGCACGTTGTTGTCGTTACCAAATCAGCGTGGATCGGTCGATGTCTGCATTCTTAGGACTAAACATCACCTTCCTCTCCATGTTTTGTTTGGTCTTCGAAGCGAAATCAGCCATATACTGCTGTAGTTTGTCTCGGGACTTCTTGATATCAAACAAGGTGGAGTGAGGGAGATTGAATTCACGACGAATCCGTGATGTCGGCCACCCGGCGTCCATCTTTTCCAATACCCTTCCCTTTTCTTCTCCAGAGTCAGAACCACTTTCTTCCTCTTCTCAGGAGGCGGGGCCATCATCACACACATAATGAAGAAGGTGAAGAGCAGTATCAAGACTGTAGGAGGTGGGGTATCACCACAAAAGCAATCACTTCGGCCGCCATTGTCGGAGGTGTTCACGAGGCAGCAACTGAGTGGGTAATGGGGACAGACAGAGAGGTGCCACGCGTGTGAACACAGCCGATCGGCGCACACGGGAAATTCAAACTGACGCGTTCCAAAAAAATCGAAATTTTTTCGATTTTTTCCACATTTTTTGGCATTTTGGGGGTTGGGCAGCCCACAATATCCGAATAGTGAGTATGTCCGAGTATTGGACATCCGAATAATGGAGGGATTACTGTACTTACTTTTCCTTGTGACTCCTTTTAACTCAAGCTAAGGGGTCCTTGTATGCAACGTATACTTGGAGTATAATGCCGTACATTAGTGAGACCTGGGCACTGAAGGGTGGAGATGTTCGTAGGCTCAAATGTACAGAGATGATGATGATAGATCAATATGCAGTTCATCCTTGAATGAGAGGCTTTTGGGAGGGGTAGTTAGGATTGCAGATGGAGACTTGAGAGGAAAGATGGGACTTTAATGTATTAATGTTATGATAATGAGGGGTCAATTGAGATGGTTTGGGCATGAGGAGATGGAAAATGACAACTGGGTGCGGATGGTAAGAAGTGTGAATGTTGAGGTTAGGGCTATGAAAGGCAGAACAAACAAGGCTAGGGGCGAGGTCATAGAGTGTGACCTCAGAGATAAGGAACTGAATAGGGAGGCTCCCAGAGATTGAGCAGTATGAAGAGCTGCCATTAAGTGACCAAGGCTGAATCATGCAAGCATGTTGGAACTATTATAAACAAAAAATACTGAGGGTTTATTGTATTTTTTTAAATTGGTTTTTGACATGTAAACTAAGATAGCCCTTGTCAGCAGGTAAACATGAAGATGTCTCAAGTTTTACATGCACTCCTGGTTGCAGTGGTGGCTGTTTGTGGTATTAGGGCCTCCAAAGTGGCAAAGTCACAGGTAAGAATAATTGAGCAGTGCTTGTTGGGTTTTTCCATTATCTGCTTAATTCTTGCTTGCACTTCTTTTGTTTGCATTTTGTTATTGTACAAAGGTGTAATTTTATTATATTAACCATAGTTGACTGTTGTAGAGTTTTCATGATGGTACTCAGCATTCATAAGTGTAGATTTGTGTTTATCATTGTTGGAGTGAGACAAGAATGTGTGAGATACCCATGGCTGATTCATCTGTCTCTCTGTTATCAAAACCTGTATGGCCCCTTTCAAACACTAGCGCCAACTGAGGTGAACTAGATGACACGATAACTAGCTTTATATTGTCTCGGCATGTGTTTGAAAATTGTTCATATGTTTGTGGTACCTTGCCAACATAATGGCCAGCAATATGTGTAAGTTATATTGAATAATCATATCTTCTTACCATCTCCTTACCACCTCCTTAGTATTAATGCTGTTATGTGGTCTAATTCATGCAGCATTCCCAGGCAGAATTGGACTACTCACCAGGGTGGACATGATCATATATATTAATTTGTTCATTACTGCTCATACACTACTTAAAGCTTGTTAAGATCCATTCTAATGACATTTAGCACATTTTATTTGCTTGCTGAGATCACCTCAAGTAATGCAGCATATGTAATAAAACATGTAATTAATGACAACACTTGATAGAAAATTACAGTAGATTGCATCACAACCTTCTAAAATTACTTCACATCATGCTGTTTCTGCATAGCTTTCTGTGAATATTTTAAAGTTTATAAACTCTCTCTCTCTCTCTCTCTCTCTCTCTCTCTCTCTCTCTCTCTCTCACACACACACACACACACACACACACACACACACACACGGAATGATGAAGAATATGAAGTAATTATTAGCTTTTTATTTTTTCAAGGAAGAAGGAACCAAAGGTCATAGCCCACAAACCGTTCCATCCAAGAGAAAAACAGAAACAATACAACAGAGAGCCAATATCAAGATCCATTCATTTCGAGATGCCTGGACACACTGCGTTTGAAAGACTGGAGATCATAAGAAGTAGGAAATACAGACAGAGGGAGACAGTTCCAGAGTTGACCTGTTGCATAATTGAAGGGCTGGGAGTAATGGGTAACTCATGCATTAGAGAGTTGGACAGAAAAGGGATGAGAGTTTGTTGCTAGACGGGTGCTTCGTGCCCGTCGTAGAGGTGTTGATATACCAGGAAAAACTGGTACAGTACAAAGAAAAAATAGCTTGGTATTACCTGGAGGTTTTAATTGTTAGGAGGCTAATTGGAAGGAAAGCAGTGCAGATAATAATACCAATATATAGGAGCATAAATTACATGAACTGGCAACAGATAACTAACTGATCCAAAATATTAAGGAAAGTACCATCCACAGCATGGTGGACTGAAGAGGTGAGAGAGGCTGTGGCACAAAAGAAGAAAGCATATGAGTGGATGAGGAACAGGGGCGACGAAGAAGCTGAGAGACGGATGAGAGAGTTATATGTAGTGAGGAGGAGAGAGGTGAAAAGATTAGTAAGAGAGAGTAAGAAGAGAGTGGATGAGGAGTTTGGAAGGAATTTGAGTGCAAAGTGGAGGGAATGTAAGAAAATGTTCTGGAAGGAGGTAGAGAGCTAGACAGGGTGCCAACGAAGTCAGTGGGGGTGTGAAAGATAAAAATGGTAGATTACTAGTGGAGAAGGGAGAAAAAGTAAACAGATGGAGAGAACACTTTAATGAACTGTTGAACATAGAGAATGAAAGTAATGCAAGTATAAGTGGCTGGGGAATGGCAGGGAGAAGGAAGGTTGTGAGAAGAGAGAAAGAAATCACCAGGATGGAAGTGGTGGAAGCAATGAAGAAAGTTAAAATGGGTAAAGCCCCATGAATTGATGGAGTGTGTGGTGAAATGCTGAAGCATGGGGGAGATAGTAATAGAATGGATGTGGAAGGTGTGCAGATTGGCTTGGGAGGAGGGTAGAGTCCCGGAGGATTGGAAGTCAGGTATAATTATTCCTCTGTACAAAGGAAAAGGGGAAAAAGCAGTGTGTGGTAATCATAAGGGCATTTGCCTTCTCAGTGTAATAGGAAAAATATATGATAGGATACTTATTGACAGAGTTAGGGAAATTACTGAGGAATTAGTTGGAGAAGAACAAGTTGATTTTAGGAAGGGAAGAGGTTGTGTAGACCAGATATTCATTCTTAGATCCTTAGTGGAAAAGTTTCTAGAGAAGGGCAAGAAGTTGTATGCAGCCTTCATGGATCTGGAGGAAGCATATGACAGGGTGGATAGACAAGGTTTGTGGAAGGTATTAAGAATATATGGAGTGGATGGGAAGTTGTTGAAGGCAGTGAAGAGTTTGTATGAGGGTGCTAAGGCTGTAGTGCGTGTGGATGGCAAACTGAGTGAATCCTTCCATTTGAAGGTTGGATTGAAACAAGGATGTGTCATGTCTCCATGGTTGTTCAATCTGTATATGGATGGGGTTATAAAAGAGATACAAGGTCGGGCAGTGGATGTTGGAGTGGCCCTAGTGAGAGAGGGCAGTGTGTGGAAACTCCCTGTACTGTTGTTTGCAGATGATACTGTGTTGTTGAGTGAAGATGAAGGGGAGCTGCAAGGCTTGGTAGATGAGTTTGGGAGTGTGTGTAAGAAACGGAATCTAAAGGTGAATGTAGGGAAGAGTAAAGTGATGGTCTTCGAGAGAAGTGAAGCCAGTGAATGTACAATGAGATTGGATGGGGAGGATATGGAGAATGTGAGTGATTTTAAGTACTTGGGCAGTGTGATGAGTAAGGATGGTAGTCTGGAGGGTGAAGTGCTCGAAAGGGTACAGCAGGGAAGGAAGGTTGCTGGTTCGTTGAAAGCAGTGATAAGAAACAGGGAGGTGAGCATGGAAGTGAAAAAGTTGTTACAAGACAGTATTGTGATACCAACTCTGACATATGGAAGTGAAGCTTGGACCCTGTTTGAAGGTCAGAAGTCAAGAGTGAGAGCAGTGGAAATGAGTTATTTGAGAGGAGCATGTGGAGTCACATGGAGAGACAGACTAACAAATGAGGAAGTGAAGGAGCGTTGTGGTGTGGTTGAGGACGTGATGGGAAGCGTTAGGAGAAACACGTTAAGGTGGTTTGGGCATGTGGAGAGTGAAAGACTGACGAGGAGAGTGTATGTGAGTGAGGTGGAGGGGGTGAGAGGGAGGGGGAGGCCGAGGATGAGATGGAGGGATGGAGTGGAGAGGTATATGAGAGAGGGGTGTGTGAGTTGGGAGCGTGGTTGTGAAATGGCAGGGGACAGAGTGACATGGAGGCGATTTGTTTGTGGCCACCCCGTTCGGGATTGAGGCGTCTGGCAATAGATAGATAGATAGACCATCCACACTGATCTATAATATTAAGGAAAGTACCATCCACTCACTCGCTGTAGTGCTGCTTTCGGGTGTCTGCTCGTTCCTCTCTTCCTTCCATCCTCTTCTTTCTTTCCTTCATTCTTTCCACTTCTTTCTTTCCTTCATTCTTTCCACTTCTTTCTGCCTACAGGTGACTTTACACTCCCTCTTCTGTCTTTTTTTCTTTCATACTTTCCTCCTCCTCCTGCCAATGGGTGACTCTACACTGGGTCTCCTGTACACCAGGAAACCATTTACTATGCTGGATGGTAACCATATAGCCAAATTATGACACCTGATGGTTTAGCGGTAATTAAGGCACTCCAGTCGGATTGAGCCTATGTAGGTTTAGCTCATGTAATGCCACTCAGGGATGAGTGAGACTGGTCACTCTCATCTTGTGTCAGGACCAACTTGCCTAGCCCCTGGCTCCTTCACTTCTCTTTGGGCAACATAGGATTGGATGATGGATGGATGAATGGAGAAGAATAAGAGATGAAGATGAACCATCGAGGTTAGGTCTTGTTTTCACAAAAGATCCAAATGATATCCCAGATAGAAAGTACCATTGTCCCCTGGGTAAGAGTGATCACATACTAATTGAACTTGAGGTTATAAACTGGGAAGATGATGAAGTAGACCAACAAGTATAAGAGAAATAGGTATAATTATAGTAATGCAGATTTTCATGCATTGAGGAAATATTTCAGAGAACATAACTGGCGAGAGTTTAATGAAGCAAAGGATGTGGGAAAATAAATACTTTCAGTTTTAGGAAGCATACACTGAGGGTGTTAGTAAATATATTCTCCCAATGAAGCTAAATTCAAGAATGAAATGGAATGGTTTAATCTGTTGCCAGACACCATAATCTTATAAGGGGTGGCCACAGACAAATCACCTCCATCTTGCCCTGCCCCCAGCTCACACCTCTCATATACCCCTCCACTCCATCCCTCCATCTCATCCTTGGCCTCCTCCTCCTCCCTCTGTCTTGCTCCACCTCACTCACATACACTCTGCATGTTAGTATCCTCACCACTTGCCTACATATCCTCTCCACTTGGCCAAACCACTACAGTGTATTTCTCCTAACGCTTTCTATCATATTCACATCCACATCACAATGTTCCTTCAGTTCCTCATTTGTCAGTCTGTCTCTCCATGTAATTCCACAGGTTCTTCTCAAATAACTCATTTCCACTGCTCTCACTCTTGACCTGTGTTCTTCTAACAAGGCCCAAGCTTTACTTCCATACGGTAGAGTGGGGATCACAATACTATCATGCAGTTACTTTTTTTTTCTTTTTACTTCCATGCTCACTTCTCTGTATCTTATCACTGCTTTCAAAGAACCAGCAACCCTTCTTCCTTGTTGTACCCTTTCAAGCACTTCACTCTCCAAACTTCCATCCTTACTCATCACACTACCCAAGTACTTAAATGCATTCACATTGTCCGTTTCCTCATCATCCAACCTCACTTTACATTGATTGACTTCATTTCTCTCGAAGACCATAACTTTACTCTTCCCTACATTCACATTTGGATTTTGTTTCTTACATATTCTCCCAACTTATTCACCAGGCCTTGCACTTTGCATTCACCTTCACTTAACAATACAGTATCATCTGTAAACAACAGTACAGGTAGTTTGCAAAAGCTTCCCTCTCTCATTAGGGCCACTCCAATAGCCACTGCCCTACACTTATTACCCCATCCATATATCCATATACAGACTGAACAATTATGGAGGCCTGACACATCCCTGTTTCAATCCTACATTCAAATAGAAAAATTCACTCAGTTTACCATCCACACATACTGCAGCCTTAGCACCGTCATACATTCTCTTCATGGCATTCAGCAACTTCCCATTTACTCCATATATTCTTAATATTTTCCACATTCTTGTTCTGTCCACTCTGTCATATGCTTTCTCCAGATCCATGAACGCTGCATACAACTTCTTTA
>JAGKTI010000686.1:107036-118950 GCA_018397915.1 Birgus latro | reverse complement strand
ATGGCCATAACCACCCTAACCAGCCACTCTTCCAACCCTAGCTTTCTCATTGCCCACTTCACCACCTCTCTAGGGACTCTGTCAAAGGCCTTTTCCTAACAACTAATCCTTCTGCTTACACTGTTAATCTTTTCTCTCCGTTGGGCTCCTCCGATCATAACCTTATTACCTTAACCTGCCATATTGCTCTAGTACGGCCTGTGGACCCTCCAAAGAAACGCCGCCTGTGGCACTTTGGAGCTGCAGATTGGGAGGCCCTCAGGCTGTACGTCTTTGATTTTCCTTGGAATGATTATTGCTTCCATGGCCAGGAGCCATCTGAGTGTGCCTTGCGCATTACGGAGGTTATTCTCTCGGCCATGGAAGCATTCATTCCTTTCTCATATCCTCTGACTAATGCAAGAAAGCCTCAGTTTAATCATGCTTGTTTTAATGCTGTCCACAACAAGGAGAGGGCCTATAAGAGGTAGCGGAGCCAACCCATCCCTGAATCACATCTTTTATATATTTCTGCCCGGAATCGTGCTAAGTCTGTTCTTCGCTCTGCTGAAAATAATTTTATCCGTGCTAAATGTTCTCAACTCTCCAACTCGAATTCTTCTCGCTCCTTTTGGCACCTTGCCAAAAACCTTTCTAGCAACTTTACCTCATCATCCTTCCCTCCTCTTTTCTACTCTGATGGCTCTGTAGCTATTTCATCTACTGATAAAGCAGATCTCTTCACTCTGACCTTCTCCTCCAATTCCACCTTAGACGATTCCGGTGCTATTCCTCCATCACCTCCCCCCTCTGACTTCCTCTTAACTGACATTAAAATTTCTTCAGCTGATGTATTTTCTGCCATCACTGGCCTCAATACTAACAAGGCATATGGTCCTGATGCAGTCCCTCCTGTTGTCCTCAAGAACTGTGTTTCTGTGCTTACACCCTGCCTAGGTAGACTCTTTTGCCTTTGTCTCTCAACTTGTATCTTTCCTTCTTGCTGGAAGTTTGCTGTCATTCATCCAGTCCCAAAGAAGGGTGACCATTCCCAACCCTCTAACTATCGTCCAATTGCTTTAACATCCTGTGTCTCAAAAGTTTTCGAATCGGTTCTTAACAGAAAAATTTTAAAGCATCTTTCCTGTCACAACCTTCTTTCTGATCGTCAGTATGGGTTCCGTCAGGGACGCTCCACTGATGATCTTCTCACCTACCTTTCAGACTCCTGGTCATCCTCCTTTTGGGACTTTGGCGAAAGCTTTGCAATTGCACTTGACATCTCAAAGGCTTTTGATCGAGTCTGGCATAAATCTTTAATTTCCAAACTGCCCTCCTACGGTTTCTATCCTTCTATCTGTGTCTTCATCTCTAGCTTCCTTTTTGGTCGTTCTAAGCCTCTGTTGTAGACGGCCATCGTTCTTCTCCTAGACCTATTAATAGTGGTGTTCCTCAGGGCTCTGTCCTATCACCAACTCTCTTCCTTTTATTCGTCAATGACCTTCTAAGCTGTACATCTAACCCTATCCACTTATATGCTGATGATTCCACCCTTCACCTTTCCATTCGGTGTCCGGAACGTCCACCTCAGCAGTTACTTCAACAAAAAAGGGATGAGGCTATGGCACATCTAATGTCTGACTTGGTTCATATCTCTGATTGGGGTAAAAATAGTCTTGTTATTTTTAATGCATTAAAAACTCGGTTCTTACACTTATCAGTCCGACAAAATGTTCCTCAGGATTACCCAGTAATGTTTAATAATGAACAGTTATGTCCTGCATCATCCTTGAACATGCTTGGGGTTTCATTTTCTCGGGATTTGTCTTGGAAAGAACATATTACATCTCTTGTGAAATCTGCTTCCAAGAGATTAGATGTGCTATGCCCATTCCGAATTTTCTTTACCCCTGCACAGTTGTTGACCTTGTACATGGGTTTTATTCGCCTGTGTATGGAGTACAACTCTCATGTTTGGGGAGGCTTCCCACATGCAACTCTTCTCAATAGGGTGGAGTCAAAGGCTTTTTGTCTTATTAACTCTCCTCGTCTTACTGATTCCCTTCAACCTTTGTCTCTTCGCCGCACTGTTGCATCTTTATCTCTCTTCTATCGCTACTTCAATGGTCACTGTTCCTCTGAACTGTCAACTTGCATCCCTCCACCTCTACGACGGGCACGTAGTGCCCATCAAGCAACAAACTCTCATCCCTTTTCTGTCCTACTCTCTAATGCAAGAGTTAACCGTTACTCCCAGTCCTTCATTTATGCAACTGGTCAACTCTGGAAACTGTCTTCCTCTGTCTGTATTTCCTACTTTCTATGATCTCCAGTTTTTCAAACACAGTGTGTCCAGACATCTCGAAATGAACGGATCTTGAATTTGGCTCTCTTTTGTTTTGTTTTTGCTTTTCCTTGGAAGGAACAGTGTGCAGGGCTGTGGACTTTGGTTCCCTCTTGCTTGCATAAAAAAAGAAAAAGAAAATGTGTGTGTGGATGAAAGGATGAGAAGATGTGTAATGGATGCCAGAGTATGTAGAGGTTCGGGGAGTGGACTTTCTGACCACTACTTGGTGGTGGCCAGAATCAGAATCCAAACAAGATGGAGGAAGAGAAGAAGGAAAGGACAGGAGGAAGTATTTCGTACAAGGAGGGTAGAAAAGTTACAAGAGGTTGGAATAAAGGCTGAATACAAAAGGGAAGTGGAGAAGCGATTGGGTAAATATAGATTGGAGCAGATGGGGGACGTGGAAGGTGTGTGCAAGATATTCACAGAAGAAATCTGTGCAGTATGTGAGGTGGTGTGTTGGGTGAAGAGAAGGCGAAAAGGGGTCCAGGGAACAGAATGGTGGACTGAAGAGGTGAGAGAGGCTGTGGCACAAAAGAAGAAAGTATATAATGAGTGGATGAGGAACAGGGGCGTCGAAGAAGCTGAGAGATGGACGGGAGAGTTATATGTAGAGAGGAGGAGAGAGGTGAAAAGATTAGTAAGAGAGAGTAAGAAGAGAGTGGATGAGGAATTTGGAAAGAATTTGAGTGCAAAGTGGAGGGAATGTAAGAAAACATTCTGGAAGGAGGTAAAGAGAGCTAGACAGGGTGCCAGTGAAGTCAGTGGGGGTGTGAAATATAAAAATGGTAGATTACTAGTGGAGAAGGGAGAAAACGTAAACAGATGGAGAGAACACTTTAATGAACTGTTGAACATAGAGAATGGAAGTAATGCAAGTATAAGTGGCTGGGGAATGGCAGGGAGAAGGAGGGTTGTGAGAAGAGAGGAAGAAATCAGTTGGATGGAAGTGGTGGAAGTAATGAAGAAAGTTAAAATGGGGAAAGCCCCAGGAATTGATGGAGTGTGTGGTGAAATGCTGAAGCATGGGAGAGAGATAGTAATTGAATGGGTGTGGAAGGTGTGCAGATTGGCTTGGGAGGAGGGTAGAGTCCCGGAGGATTGGAAGTCAGGTATAATTATTCCTCTGTACAAAGGAAAAGGGGAAAAAAGCAGTGTGTGGTAATCATAGGGGCATTTGCCATCTCAGTGTAATAGGAAAAGTATATGGTAGGATACTTATTGACAGAGTTAGGGTAACAGAGGAATTAGTTGGAGAAGAACAGGGAGGTTTTAGGAAGGGAAGAGGTTGTGTAGACCAGATATTCATTCTTAGATCCTTAGTGGAAAAGTTTCTAGAGAAGGGAAAGAACTTGTATGCAGCCTTCATGGATCTGGAGAAAGCATATGATAGGGTGGATAGACATGGATTGTGGAAAGTATTAAGAATATATGATGTGGATGGGAAGTTATTGAAGGCAGTGAAGAGTATGTATGAGTATGCTAAGGCTGCAGTGCGTGTGGATGGCAAACTGAGTGAATCTTTCCATTTGAAGGTTGGATTGAAACAAGGATGTGTCATGTCTCCATGGTTGTTCAATCTGTATATGGATGGGGTTATAAAAGAGATACAAGGTCGGGTAGTGGATGTTGAGCGGCCTTAGTGAGAGAGGGTAGTGTGTGGAAACTCCCTGTACTGTTGTTTGCAGATGATACTGTGTTGTTGAGCAAAGACGAAGTGGAGCTGCAAGGTTTGGTGGATGAGTTTGGGAGAGTGTGTAAGAAACGGAATCTAAAGGTGAATGTAGGGAAGAGTAAAGTGATGGTCTTCGAGATAAGTGAAGCCAGTGAATGTACAGTGAGACTGGATGGGGAGGATATTGAGAATGTGAGTGCATTTAAGTACTTGGGTAGTGTGATGAGTAAGGATGGAAGACTGGTGGGTGGAGTGCTTGAAAGGGTGCAGCAGGGAAGGAAAGTTGCTGGTTCGTTGAAGGCAGTGATAAGAAACAGGGAGGTGAGCATTGAAGTGAAAAAGTTGTTACATGACAGTATTGTGATACCAACTCTAACATGTGGAAGTGAAGCTTGGGCCCTGTTGGAAGGACAGAAGTCAAGAGTGAGAGCAGTGGAAATGAGTTATTTGAGAGGAGCATGTGGAGTCACATGGAGAGACAGACTAACAAATGAGGAAGTGAAGGAGTGTTGTGGTGTGGTTGTGGATGTGATAGGAAGCGTTAGGAGAAACACGTTAAGGTGGTTTGGGCATGTGGAGAGGTTGGAGAGTGAGAGACTGATGAGGAGAGTGTATGTGAGTGAGGTGGAGGGGGGGAGAGGGAGGGGGGGGCTGAGGATGAGATGGAGGGATGGAGTGGAGAGGTACATTAGAGAGGGGGGTGTGAGTTTGGAGCGGGGTGGTGAAATGGTGGGGGACATTGTGACATGGAGGCGATTTGTTTGTGGCCACCCCGTGCGGGATTGAGGCGTCTGGCAGTAGATAGATAGATAGAGAAAATGACACAGACAAAATTAGGCTAGCAGGTAGTCTGTTAGAACAGAGCAGTGATATTGAAGAGAAGATAACTCAGGCAAATGAAATCATAAGAAATTGCTCGGAGGGACAGAGTACATATGCTGAGGTCGCAAAAGTGAAATAAGAGCTATTAAAGGTCAGAGCAGAAAGCATAAGAAGGAAAGTGAAAGAGATCGTAAGAAACAACCCAGAGCTGGTAAAGGAATTAGCTGAGATCAGCAAGTTTATAGTAATCACTGGTAAGATGAAGAAGAAATAAGAAACAGAGTTCCTAGAGACTAAAAGGAGATGGTAAATATAATGATCACATTGAAAGAAGTATCATAGGAAATTTGTGATTAAGATTTAGAGGAATTTAAAAGGCAAGGGAAATAGGAGAGAAGTAAGTCAAGGCCCCTTAAAGTAACATTCCAAAGTGTGAACACTCGTTCGTTTTCGTTTTTGAAGGCTGCAACATGCTTGCATGCGTCGGCCTTTTTGGATTGGAGCGTGTAGCATTTTATGACCGGATGCCCTTCCTGATGTCTACCAATGACCCTTGGGTGGATTCGATCCTCCGACCCTACGGCCAGAGCGGAGTGCTCTAACCCACTGAGCCACGGCTGCTACATAGAAGAAATATTAAAAAGTGCCAACAAACTTAAGGGATCAGAGGAATTCAAAGACTTATGGATAAAAGATGATAGACTCAGGAGGAATGGGGATTACTAAGGAAAAGAGGAAAGAAGCAAGAGATCAGATGAAGAACGAAGTAAATTTTTTTTACAGAGTAGTAGGGTTACATGTAAGAATTTGGCATAAACTGTAGGGACTGAAAAACAAAGGGTGGCAGTTGCCTCAACCAAAGTCAAATATGCAAACAACATGACCAAGTTGATGTACTCAGATGTAGATGGAATGGTAGACAGAACTAGTTGGAGGGGGATTGGGCAGGAAGGGAGCTAGTTGGCGCGCATTGGAAATTCAAACTGTCACAGTTGGGGAAAATTGGATTTTTTTCGGATTTTTTAAAATTTTGGGTCATTTTGGGGTTTGGACAGCCTACGGTGTCCGGACAGTAATGTATCCGGATAGTGGACGTCCGGATAGTAGAGAGATTACTGTATATTGAACAACCATGGGAACATCACACATCCTTGTCGCACGCTTGCATCGATCGTGAACCATTCACTTAGATGCCCATTTACCCTTACATATGCTTCGCTGCCATTGAAAAACTCTTGACGGCACCTAGTAGCGTACCATCTACATCGTACATGTGCAAAACCTTCTGCAATCCTTCTCTGTCTACTTTGTCATATGCTTTTTCCAGATCCATGAATGCTATAAACACCTTATGGTCCTTCTCACAAACCTTCTCCTCTGTCTGTCGTACCGCAAATGTTTGATCCAGACATCCTGTGCCACTACTAAAGCCACCCTGTTCATCCCTCACTAGGACTTCTTATATCTCTCTTACTTTCTCATTAATAATTCTTTTGTATACCTTCCCTACCACACTCACTAAACTTATGCCATGATAATTCTTGCACTCATTTTGTTCACCTTTATTTTTGTACAGGAGTACAATCACTGCTAGCACAATTTCACTCATCAAGGCCTTCTTGCATATCTCTAACAAGCACTTCATTCTGCTCTCTCCACTAGCCTTAATCATCTCTGCATACAGCACATCAGCCCCAACTGCTTTCCCATTTTTCAGCCGCTTCACAGCATTCTTCACTTGTGCGGGTGTCACATTTCCTGGCACTCCATTCCTTCTCTGCACATCCCCAAAACCAATCAAGTTTAAAGCTGCTCCACTTTCTCTCCCATTCATCAGGCTTTCAAAATATTCTTTCCACCTGATCTGTTTTTATAGGATAAGAGAGCAACAAGAGGACATGGACTGAAACTGAAGAAGCCGTGCTGCTTGAAGGACATCAAGAAATATAGTTTTCCGTATAGATGCATAGACCTGTGGAATAGACTGGACAAAGAGATCGTCCAGTCTAAAAACTTAAACGAGTTTAAAGCTAAATTTGACTTATTGAGAAACAGAGATGGGATCCCACGAGCGTAGCTCATTTCCTGTATATCACAATTAGGTAAATACAATTAGGTAAATATACACACACACACACACACACACACACACACACACACACACACACACAGATTGATATTACTGTAATATGAGTCAGGTTAGAGTTGCTGGTTCTGCATTTTGTATCAGACATTTAATTCAAATGCATCCTTCACAGTTGGACTACAAAGTTGATGACAAGATGCTGAAGGATGTGTTTAAGATTGCTGGCAAAGTTGTCACAGTGGAGATCAACAAGGATCAGGATGGGAAAAGTAGAGGATTTGGAGTTGTAGGTAAGTGAGTTTTTTATCCTAGCTTTTGCAATAAAGTTATATAATTCTGGTGTTTGATTAGGTAATGGAGCTACTGCTGTAATTATTCTAATGCTTAGCAGCATGTTTATTTCAGCTTTCAAGTGGAAGTAGGGAATGGACAAGGGATGTAGTTGATTAGAATGAATAATGATGGTGGGGGTACCCATCATCCACCCACTCATTGTGGGTCTCTACACTGAGTGACAAGCCAAATGGATTCCTGTACCCAGGAAACAATTATTGCGCTGGGTGGTAACCACATAACCGGGGATTTTGACCGGGTTAAGTGTGCCCCAGATTCCTCTATCTAAAATCACTTAATAATGGCAGACATTTTGGAGAGCCTCGGAGGACCCACTACCTGCCCAGGGCCCCAACCAAATGGGCAGATTCGCATGGCCATGTGGAATGTGGGAGGTGTGAATGAGGAGAGCAAGAGGGTGGAAGTGGTAAATGTACTCAAGAATGCGAGATATGCTGTGATGACATTGTGTGAAACAAAGATGAAAGGGTGTGAAGTGGAGGAGTGGGAGGGTGTGAAATGTGTAAGATCGGCCATGAATGGGCGAGGAAGATCTTTGTTGAATAATGAGGTATAGCAGAGTGGAATGAGAGATTACAAATGTGTCAGCCCGACATGTATGAGAACGTATGTCAAGTTCAAGTTTGAGAAGGTAAAAGTGGCAGTGATTGTAGCGTATGCACTGTAGGATGAAGGAATGAGACAGAAAAAGACAGGTTTTGGGATGAGCTGGATGAAACTTTGGGAAAAATGCCAGGAGCTATTAAGTGATTGTAATGGATGATATGAATGGAAGAGAAGACATTGGTCCTGAGGATGACATAATGGGTTGTAATGGAGTACCAGGAGAAAATGATAATGGGAAGTGACTGAAGTCTATGTGTGAAGAATGAGGTTGTGCATTTGTAACTTGTATTTCGAACACAAAGCTGCACATAAATATACATGGTATGGAGGGAACGAGGATCGTGTTGAAAGGAGCCTGCCTGATTGATTACATGCTTGTTGAGAGGTCAGTGCTGGGAATGGTTGCTGATACGAGGGCCGTGAGAGGACGATGTGGAGGTCTGTCAGATCATATGATTGTGGTATGCAAGATCAAGCTGAGAGGAGTAAGGTGGACCAGGAAAGACAGGAGTAGTCAGAAAGACTGAAAGTCGAGAAGCTAAGGATCAAAGAAATGGCAGACGAATACAGGACCAAAATAGGGGTGGAGTTTGAATCAGTGAATTGGAATTAAATGGATCTGGACAGCCTGTGGAATGCGTATAGGGATTGCTTAGTTAGGAATGCTAAAGTAGTGTGTGGTATGGCAAGAGTAACAACAAAAAAGAAAGGTGCGGCATGGTGGGATGAAAAGGTTAAGAGAGCAGTGGAGGAAAAGAGGAAGAAGTGGATAGAATAGTTACAGAACAGGGGTTCAATTGAAATAAGAGCTGTATATATTGAGATCAAGAAGCATGTAAAGAGACTAGTGAAGAGGAAAATGGACGGGGTTCATGATGATCTAAGAAGAAAAATGAATGGAAACTACTCTGAGAATAGGAAGTTATTCTGGAAAGAGTTGTGGAAATGTTGAAGTGACAGCAGAAAGAAATGTTAAAGTGTGAAGGATGTAAGTGTTAGATTACTAACCCATGGGGATGAAGTAAGGACCAGATGGAAAGAATATTTTGAAAGCCTGATGAATGGGAATAGAGAGAGCGAAGCAAATTTAAACTTGATTTTTTGGGGGGATGTGCAGAGAAGGACTGGATTGCCAGGAAACGTGACACTCTCACAGGTGAAGAAGGCTGTGAAGTAGCTGTTGGAGTAGATGAGGTGTATGCAGAGGTGATTAATTGTAGTGGAGAGAGTGGAATAAAATGCCTGGGGAGATGTGTAAGAAGGCATGGATAAGTGAAACTGTGCCAGCACAGTGGGAAAAGGCTGTAATTGTACCCTTATACAAAAATAAAGGTGAGTGAAGTGAGTGCAAGAATTATTCTGGCATAAGCTTGTTTAGTATTGTTGGAAACATATATGGAAGAATCATTATAGAGAAGGTAAGAGAAGTCCTAGTGAGTGATAAACAGGGTGGCTTTAGGAGTGGCAGTGGATGTATGGATCAGATATATGCAGTGAGATAGTAGAAGAGGCTTGTGAAAAGGACTGTAAGGTGTTTGTCGTTTATGGATCTGGAAAAAAACATGCAACAAAGTAGACAGAGTAGGATTGTGGAAGGTTTTGTGCATTTACGGTGTAGATGGTAAGCTCCTAGGTTCTGTGAAGAGTTTTTATGATGGTTGTGAGGCATTTGTAAGGGTAAATGGGCATCTGAGTGAATTGTTCACGATCTGTGTGGGTGTGCGACAAGGTTTTGTGATGTCCCCATGGTTATTCAATATTTACATGGATGGGGTATTGAGAGAAGTAAAAACATAAGTAATGGAGAGGGAGATGGCATTGGTAATGAATGGTGAAGGATGGAGTATCTCAAATTTGTTGTATGCTGATTGTGCAGAGCTACTTGCAAATACTGGACAAGAACTTGGTTGGCTGATGCAGAGTTTTGCTGATATCTGTGAGTGTCGTGCCTTGAGATTAAATGTAGAAAAGAGTAAAGTGATGGTATTCGAGAGATAAGGTGACTCCCAGTGCGATGTTACAGTGAATGGAGAGAAACTGGAATTGGTGAGGGTTCAAATACCTGGGTACAGTGATAGAAAAAGAGAGGAAAATGTGCAAAGGAAGTGGAAAGTAGAGTGACACAAGGAAGGAAGGTAGCTGGTGCTGAGACAGCCTTGATAAGAAAAGTGGCTTGAGTGTTGCAGCTGCACGAGGCTTACATGAAGGAGTGTTAGTGCCAACTTTAACATATGAATGTGAGACTATGGTGTGGCATGAAAATGAAAAGTCATGAATGAGAGCAATGGAGATGGGACTGCAGAGGAATGTATGTGGAGTACAGAGAGTGGATAGGATATGAACTAAAGTGATTCATGAAGGATGTGGTGGTGTGGCATGAAAATAAATAGTCATGAATGAGAGCAGTGGAGACGGGACTGCAGAGGAATGTATGTGGAGTACAGAGTGTGAATAGGATATGAACTAAAGTGATTTGTGAAAGATGTGGAGTGAGGAAGTCTGTGGACACCAGAATCAAAGAGAGTATTCTGAGATGGTATGGTTGTGTGGAGAGAATGGATAACAATAGAGTGGTTAAAAAGGTATATCTGAGCGAATTTGCAGGAGGGATTAGGCGAGTCAGGCCAAGGAGAAGGTGGGGGGGGATATGGTAGATGAGTGTGTGAGGAAGAGAGGTATGGAAGTTGGTGAGGCCAGGGGACTGACAGTAGATCGAGCTGCCTGGATGAATGTTATGAAGGAGTGCATGATCATGGATATGGCACCTCATTTTAACATGACATCGTTCAGGGGACTGACAGTAGATCGAGCTGCCTGGATGAATATTATGAAGGAGTGCATGATCATGGATATGGCACCTCATTTTAACATGACATCGTTCCGATTGACTCTGTTGGACACATTTATGTGAAGCTGCAGAATGGGGTGAAACTTTCTGACATATCAGATAGAGCCAGGATTCCGTGGGCTTAAATGATGAGTGAATGGAAGTGTGGCCCATTGGATTGGGCAAATTTGAGCTGTCTGGATGTTGCTACTCCTCACCCTGCCCTTGGGTTGGAAAGGAGGTCCAGATGATGATGATGGTGATGTTATATATGAATTGTCTTTTCCTGGCAGATGTGTTTTTCAAGTGAAAAAAAAAAAAAAACATAATTGTGCATTTTGGCAGGCTTGTGAGATGAAGTTAGGATTTAGGAGTGTCTGGGCTGATGTACTTTGCACACTGTTGGTTGTTCTCCCATGCTGTACTTTCTCTTTTCATGTTTTGTGGATTCTATTTCACCCTATCCTCGCAGTGGGGGGAGTCAGGATGAAGAAATTGATCCATCCATCCATCCATCGTCCAGTCCCATGTCGCCCCATGAGGAGTGTAGGAGCCAGGGGCTAGGCATGTTGGTCCTGACGTTTAAGATGAGAGTGACCAGCCTCAATCATCCCTGAGTGGCATTATGTGAGCAATAACTCCAACCACCCCTTGGATATAAATCGTCACCAGCTCAATCCGATTGGAGAGCCGGAATTGCCCACTAAGCCACCATGTGCCATAATTTGGTTATATGGTTACCACCCAGGTTAGTAAATGGTTTCCTTGTGTACAGGAAACCATTTGGCCTGTCACTCAGTGTAGAGTCACCCCCAGACAGAAAGAACAGGAAATAATGAAGGAAAGACAGACAAAAGAGGGAGCATAAAGTCAAATTGAAACATGTCATTATTTGTGGCAGGCATTAGGTTCTTAGTATCAGCAGTATTATGTAACACCTTCATTCCACTCTATATTTCGGTCTAAGAGATGGTTTGAGGTAGGATCCAAGAACTGCATAGAATTGGGAGAGCTATCATTACAGTGCCAAGAGAGATAAGCCACACAGTCATTCGTCTGTCATTGTAGCATTAAGAATTGTGGCTTCACTTGGAACATAACTGCATCACATATATATTTGTATTTTTCTTTATAAATGCCATCCACATATGCATGTTGAATAATGTCAGCCACATAATTAATCTAAAGGTGAATGTGGGGAAGAGTAAAGTGATGGTC
>JAGKTI010000686.1:69310-102122 GCA_018397915.1 Birgus latro | reverse complement strand
ATGAAAACAGCGGAAAAGTCTGGGGAAGATTTACTTAACGCAGAACAGCTGAGCAGACGACACGAGAGGGTAATGGAGGGGAGGTAGGGAGGGGAGTCTAGAATGGGGGAAAATGGCTAAATTGTCAACAATGGATGGGAGTACTGATGACATTAGTAGCTCTGACTATTGTTAGACATTGGCAGTGCTGATAGATGATACAAGTCACCACCTGAAAGCCTGGGGGAATTAAAAATAACACAGAGTCACTCAAGTGACGCCCCGCGGTATGATCCATTGCACCCGACCGTCACGAAAGTGACGACCCGCGGTGTAGGGGTTAATTCCCGCTTGAATTTCTCATTAATTCCATCATAACAGTCAGCTGAGGGTGCAGTGCATTTACATTGTGCATGTTTGCCTGGCCTCTAATGAACTTACCATAATGACCTCAGCTTTGTTTTCTTAACTTTTAGTTGAAACAAGGAAAAAATTGATCATCAGTTTGTAGGTGAATCTGCCCATAATTGGAGGGGCCTGCCTGCTGTGTAAACAGTCACCACTGCTTTCTGGCCATACATTTGCCAATTCTACCTTCATCATGCATTGCACTTACTCTGTACCAATGCATTTATAAATATTTGATGTAAAAGCTTATTAAAAACTGAAGTCATTGTCACTTCCAGCACAATACTTCAAAATTTATCATGCTGCTTTTGTTCATACAGTTTGCATAGTCATTCTGATTTGATTTTCATGCTGCTTCAGTTTTATCAAAATTGTTAAAGTAGTATGCTTTCTATTCATAGCATCAATGAATTTTCACAGTTTTTCATGGGGTCCATTGAGTGGTAGATTATAGTAGGACTGAAAGTCACAGAAGAGTGTGTAAGCGAAACACAAGTAGGTAAACAATGACATGTCAACCCCACATGACCCAGACAGCCAGTGACCTATCACTACTGATAACATAGAGTTAAAAAATTGGTGTGCTGTTTTAATTACAAAATGGATGGAAGATTCAAATCTCAGTTCACTTGGTTTCTTGATATTTCTGGATTTTCAAAAGCCAGATTTTTTTTACAGTCAACTGTACTTCATTAAATATTTCATCCCTTATCAGCTTAACATCCTCACTTCTCATGCCTTGCTTTCTCACACACTCATGTACTATATCCATCTACCCTCTTGATCCACCATATGTGCTTCCTTCAATCTGTATAATCACTTGTGTTCCGTTTCACCACCCTCTATAGTGTTGGAGAGGGACAACACCTCTGTGTTGTGGCATTGATATGACCAGGCATTGGAGCTCTCCATTTGTACAGACTTCCTTCAATCACCTCTCTGTCCCCCCAAAAGAAGATGGTGGACTCTGAACAAAGGCCCAGCTTTGCCCTGCAGTCCACAGGGCTTATGTTCATATGAGCCTGGGAATGCAGCTACTATCTCCACCACCACCCTGTCTGTAGCCTATCCATTTTCTCAGTATGAACCTACTGTGGAAGTATATATTTTTCATTCATTCGTTCATTCACTTATCATCTAATCCTATGTTGCCTCATGAGGAACGTAGGAGCTCGGGCTAGTCAAGTTGTTCGTGATATTTAAGATGAGAGTGCTTGCCTATCCCTGAGTGACATTACATGAGCAATAAACCCCAACCTCTCCTTGGATACAAACCTGCACTGGCTCAATCCAATTGGAGCACCTTAATTACCCACTAAACCACCAGGTGCCATAGTTTGGTTATATGGTTACCACCTAGCATAGTACATGGTTCCATGTGTACGGGAAACCATTTGACTTGTCACTCAGTGTAGAGTCACCCAGAGATAGAAGGAAGAGGAAAGAATAATCATATTGTAAATTTATACTTTTTTTTATCTTTTACAAGTGTTTCTTATTGTGGCTACTTCATCCACACCACACACATTCTTAGTAGCACCATTTCCAGAGCTTTTACAAAACCTCAACTTTTTACACACTTGCTACATCTTTCACTTTCATAACTACTCCTTACGTATTCATTTTGATGAGGATTATTTTTCTTTTTATTTCAGAATTTGAGCATCCAGTTGAAGCAGTTCAGGCAATCTCAATGTTCCACAACCAGACATACTATGACAGGAAAATGAGTGTGCGTATGGATCGTGTTACGGAGAAACAAGAAACAGCATCCACCAAATTGCCACCTGGTCTAAAAAGTTTGGGCATGGGTCTTGGAGTCAATGGTTCAGCACTCACTGATGTTGCTAGTAAGTTGCCATTGTCCTTTTCTTAACCCGCCCAGTCCCGACCGCTTTTTTACCCAACCCACCCTCAGAATGCAACCGATTTTCAACTTGTCTTTTTTTGGCTCAAACCTCTGCTTTTGGTGAGAATCATCGAAAATTCATAGAGAAATCGCCCTCCTGAGCTTATAAATGTCGCTACAGGTGACAGTCAGCCTTATCTTTCCGTTCTCTCTCAGGGTATCTACTTTCAAAGCAAATGAACTATGGGAGGGTTAATTAATTCAGGCCACTTTAAATTACTTGTTTATTATTTATTTGGTACAAATTTATGTGTAGTACAAGATTATATTGGTTTTCACACAATAATTTAGGTGATACAAGCATTGTTCACCCTGATGGCTCTGCAGCTATTTCTTCTACTGATAAAGCAGATCTCTTCGCTCAGACTTTCTCCTCCAATTCCACCTTAGACGATTCTGGTGCTATTCCTCCTTCACTTCCCCCCTCTGACTTCCTCTTGACTGACTTTAAAATTTCTTCAGCTGATGTATTTTCTGCCATCACTGGCCTCAATACTAAAAAGGCATATGGTCCTGATGGAGTCCCTCCTGTTGTCCTCAAAAACTGTGCTTCTGTGCTTACACCCTGCCTAGGTAAACTCTTTCGCCTATGTCTATCAACTTGCACCTTTCCTTCTTGCTGGAAGTTTGCTCTCATTCAGCCAGTCCCAAAGAAGGGTGACCATTCCCAACCCTCTAACTATCGTCCAATTGCTTTAACATACTGTGTCTCAAAAGTTTTCGAATCAGTTCTTAACAGAAAAATTTGAAAGCATCTTTCCTGTCACAACCTTCTTTCTGATCGTCAGTATGGGTTCCGTCAGGGACGCTCCACTGGCGATCTTCTCACCTACCTTTCAGACTCCTGGTCATCCTCCTTTCGGGACTTTGGCGAAAGCTTTGCCATTGCACTTAACATCTCAAAGGCTTTCGGTCGAATCTGGCATAAATCTTTAATTTCCAAACTGCCCTCCTACGGTTTCTATCCTTCTATCTGTGCCTTCACCTCTAGCTTCCTTTCTGGTCGTTCTATAGCCGCTGTTGTAGACGGCCATCGTTCCTCTCCTAGACCTATCAACAGTGATGTTCCTCAGGGCTCTGTCCTATCTCCTACTCTCTTCCTTTTAGTCATCATTGACCTTCTAAGCTGTACATCTAACCCTATCCACTCATATGCTGATGATTCCACCCTTCACCTTTCCATTCGGTTCCCGCAACGTCCATCTCAGCAGTTACTTAAAAAAAAAAGGGATGAGGCTATGGCACACCTAATGTCTGACTTGGCTCGTATGTCTGATTGGGGTAAAAATAATCTTGTTATTTTTAATGCATCCAACTCAGTTCTTACACTTATCAACCCGACAAAATCTTCCTCAGGATTACCCACTAATGTTTAATAATGAACAGTTATGTCCTGCATCATCCTTGAACATGCTAGGGGTTTCATTCTCTCGGGATTTGTCTTGGAAAGAACATATTACATCTCTTGTGAAATCTGCGTCCAAATGATTAGGTGTGCTAAGCCGTTTCCGAACTTTCTTTACCCCTGCACAGTTGTTGACCTTGTACTCGGGTTTTATTCGCCCGTGTATGGAGTACAACTCTCATGTGTGGGGAGGCTCCCCACATGCAGCTCTTCTCAATAGGGTGGAGTCAAAGGCTTTTTGTCTCATTAACTCTCCTCCTCTTACTGATTCCCTTCAACCTTTGTCTCTTCCCCGCACTGTTGCATCTTTATCTCTCTTCTATCTCTACTTCAATGGTCACTGTTCCTCTGAACTGTCTGCTTGCATCCCTCCACCTCTACGACGAGCACGTAGTACCTGTTTAGTAACAAACTCTCATCCCTTTTCTGTCCAACTCTCTAATGCAAGAGTTAACCGTTACTCCCAGTCCTTCATTTATGCAACTGGTCAATTCTGGAACTGTCTTCCTCTGTCTGTATTTCCTGCTTCCTATGATCTCCAGTGTTTCAAATGCAGTGTGCCCAGGCATCTCAAAATGAATGGATCTTGAATTTGGCTCTCTTTTGTATTGTTTTTGCTTTTTCTTATAATGAACCATATGCAGGCCTGTGGCCTTTGGTTCCTTCTTCCTTGCATAAAAAAAAAAAAAAAATCAAAATCACCAACAAATGGCACCTTGCTTTACGACATTACCACCTCATCACTTCAGTTTGTTTCTTCCTTTAACTTCTTTATTCCTTTGTCCTCCACCTCAGGAAACACTTTCACTGTGAATTTCGTCATTGGAGAGACTGTGGAGCAACATGTCTTTACTGGCCAGGTTACTGATAACAAGTGAATTGCTGTGTGTGGGGAGGAGGGGGGAGGGAGGGGGGGGTCAGGTGGGGCCAGGCAGTATCCCCGCTTGACAGCCGGTAGAGGAAGGTCTCCCACATATGCGTACCAAAAATCACCCGCGAATCTTGAAAAATGTGCAAACGACGGGCCTTGCAATTTACTGACGAATGATTCACGTCGGTGGGTCAGGGCGTGAAAAAAAGTGGTGACGTGCATCGTACGTTGGGGGTACTGGGCGGGTTAACTTTTGCATAACTTAAAGATTTTTTTTCTCTAGGGAGCCCTTAATAAAACATGCATCTGAAAGAAGATTCACTTGTATACCACAGTAGTAGGTTTTGAGTCTCTCACATGTTACATTGGGTGCATGTATTTCTGATCATGGTTCACCTGCTGCCTTGGACCCCAGCCTGTAATGGAAACATTGTAGGTTAAAAAGAAAAGGGGGGGGGGATGGACATGACCCCTACAGAGTGTCTGTTCCTTTCCTGTGGCATTTGCTGTGAAGGAAGAAGTGTAAATGTCTGCCCTGGCTCATACAACTTTGCATCATTTCTGTCCATTGACAGATTCTTGCTCCTTATTGGACATTATAACTTCTTGGATACCCCACCTTTAATAATCTTCACTGTCACTTGGGAGTGCTCAGGTTCTAGGGAGAATTTTACTTCCCACACCGCATGCTATAGCAAGAGAAGGTCGTGGAGGGTTATATAACCAGTAAGAGAGAAAATTCCATCAAAGTTTTCGTGATGTGTGATGTGTTCAAGTCACAAGGGGATGCTGAAAAAGAATGCCTTCATGTGATGTCATTGAGTTGCCTCCACACTTTGTGATTATACAAACATCCCTCAGCTCCCTCCCAGTCCTCTGAAAAGATATTGATGGGCTGCAGGAGTAGGGCAATTTCAGCCTTCTTTCCACTGGGTTCACATCCAGATGGGCTTGGAGCCACAAAAACAGCAAAGCACACTGGTCATACCCAAAATCAGATCATTATACCGGCTGGTCCTCTGAGATGTGTGAAAATGTAGTACAGCTGTGAGTTGACCCTGTAGTTGGAAAGCATTAACCTCTTCAATCCATTGATACATGTTCCACTTTGTTTTCAATATAGGCAGTTTTCTTAAACTCAGGAGAGTGGTTTCAAATGAAGAGTTGGAACTTCCTTACAGGTAGAGATCCTGTAGTGGCTTAAAAAAAAAAATACATAATTGGCATGAAGGGACTTAACAGGTACTAGTTTGGTGTGACAACAAACTGTGGCTAAAGGAAATGACATTGCAAATGTCACTATTCAGGCTGACTCACCAGTGAAGTTGTGCAGGGTGCAGGTGCAACAGCCACCATGCTATGAATGTGTCATTTTGTGTGTGGAGGGGAATGAATTATCGTGTGTTGCTGTGATGTGAAGGGTTAGAACCCTTTAGATCTTACAGAGGTTATGTAACAGCAGGAGCTCAACTCCTGAAACTACTGATCCATGGTTATTTATCAAACTAGAGAGTAAGGCAGGATTTGGTTAAATACAAGATCTGCCCAAAATGAAACCAAACTTTAAATAGCACACCAACTAGCTGGCATAACGTGATCGTGATGGGGGCGCTCTATAGTGGTGTCTTTGCGCTTTAGTCTAACACTCACGTCATGCCATGTCACTTAGCCATCGAAGTACACTCGCTTGAGTAAACATGTTTTTAGTGCACTTGGCAATTTGTTGCAAGTTGAACAACAAAGAATGTAGAAGAGCAACATGTTTATGTGAAATTCTGTTTTAGATTGGGAAAAACTCTCACGGAGTCTTTTTAAATGTTGGAGCCTGCATATGGGAAAGATTGATTGAGCCATACACAGTAATACAAGTGGTTCCAATGGTTTAAATCAGGAAGAACATCCACTAAAGACAATTCCAAATCTGGATGGCCTTCCACATCAATGGGTGACGATCATGTTCAGAAAATGCATGCTGTGAGCTGTGAAAATCATTGCCTCACTGTCCATGAAGCTTCTGAAGAAGTAGGCATCTGTAAAAGTTCATGCCACAAGGTTTTAACTGAAAAATTGAAGGTGCATCGTGTTGCTGCAAAATTTGTGACACATCTGCTGACAGATGAGGAAAAAGAGAACAGTGCCACAGTCAGTCAGAAGCTCTATGATTGTTCAGATGCTGATGAAAACTCTGATAATTGTCATAACAGGTGATAAAATGTGGGTGTATGGCTACAGTGTCAAAATAAAAAGGCAGTCATTGTGGTGGGTTGGTACATCATCACCACAGTCAAGAAATAAATACAGTGAAAGGTCGATTATCCAGGCTCGGATTATCCAGCCTTCAGTATATCTGGGCCGTGACTGAATGGTTCAGTGGTACAGTAATACAGTAAAACCTCGATATAATGGAGTTCAGTAGACTGGAATTCGCTTTTATCGGACTTGAGGAGCTACCGGACTAAACTCCTATATATCGGATAAAGTCCGATATAGCCAGAAAGCAGACCGGACTGCCTGACAACTTCAGCTATGTTCACCACAATAAGACAAGTAAAAGACATGTTTTTCAGTGCACAGTACAGTATTATTATACCATTTGATTAATGTAGTGAAGGTATAACACAGTACATTACTGCAATGGTGGTGAAAACCACTGATGCAATCCGGACTAATCTGATATATTGGAAAAAGTCCGGATTAGCAGGGGTAAGTCCGGATGTCGCTTTTATCGGAATTTCACATATTTCGGACTGGCCTGAGCCCCAATTAGTCCGTTATAGTGAGGTCTTACTGTACATAGAATTATTTGTACGATAGCTCTGGTTTAAACACGAAGCATCCGGTTGCTAGTGAGCGAGGCACAGTTAAACGAATGTGAGTCTGTCCCCCCACCCTCACCTGCTCACAACTCGATCACATGGATGGCAGGGTGGAGTTTGGTTAGGCGACTGATAACCTAACCTAGCCTATCCTTGCTTAACTACCTAATAATTTAACCTATCCTAACTTGGGCTGCAGTTGGAGAATTGGGAAACGAAATCCACTTCTAATTGAAATCCATTTCTTATTATGTTGAATAAGTTTCTTCCATTATGCCGGAAAAAGTCATAGGTACGGCCTAAAGAACGTGATGATGATAAAGGAGGAAATCTTTCAGCAAGAGAAGGTAATTATTACCAAATTCAAAGTAGAATAATACAGAAAACAAACTAGATGAATATGAATTGAACTGGTAAAGTCTTTAGGCTGTATGCTGAGACGAAAATTTATGTGTTTCACAATTTTAGGGGACGAAATGGAACAGAAATGTTTGCTAATCAGAAAAAATTACTCTACCATCTCACGTGTTCTCTTAAGTTAGCATTCAGTTTCACATTCTTCGTTAGATATCGCGCTTCCCATTTCAGACTGGCAGAGCATACAGTTATTTCTGTCTCTTTTAGTTAAGTGTATATTATGTTCATTCTTTTGTTCGTTCTTAAGTGTATGTGTGAAAGAGAGAGTATTGATGCAAACAATAATGTATTCCATTAACCCCTTCAGTTGTCGGCCTTGAACGATGCTTTACTGTACCGGTGTTAGTGACGGTGAGTTAACAGCTGTAAAAAAACTGCGAGCAATTATGGGAAGGGATCGAAGGTCACTGATATGTTTACACGACCCTACTCTACTGTCGCAAGCAGCCAGGCGGTCACTTCCTCTCAGATGTCGTCGCCCTTTTTTTTTTTCTTTAAAATGCAAGGAAGAAGGAACCAAAGGCCAGGGCCCACATACTGTTCCTTCCAAGAAAAAATAAAAATAGTTCAAAAGAGAGCCAAATTCAAGATCCATTCATTTTGAGATGCCTGGACACACTGTGTTTGAAAGACTGGAGATCATAGGAAGTAGGGAATACAGACAGAGGGAGACAGTTCCAGAGTTGACCAGTTGCATAAATGAAGGACTGGGAGTAACGGTTAACTCTTGCATTAGAGAGTTGGACAGAAAAGGGATGAGAGTTCGTTGCTAGACGGGTACTACGTGCCCGTCGTGGAGGTGGAGGGATGCAAGCAGACAGTTCAGAGGAACAGTGACCATTGAAGTAGCGATAGAAGAGAGATAAAGATGCAACAGTGCGGCGAAGAGACAAAGGTTGAAGGGAATCAGTAAGAGGAGTAGAGTTAATGAGACGAAAAGCCTTTGACTCCACCCTATTGAGAAGAGCTGCATGTGGGGAGCCTCCCCACACATGAGAGTTGTACTCCATACACGGGCGAATAAAACCCGTGTACAAGGTCAACAACTGTGCAAGGGTAAAGAAAGTTCGGAAACGGCTTAGCACACCCAATCTCTTGGAAGCAGATTTCACAAGAGATGTAATATGTTCTTTCCAAGACAAATCCCGAGAGAATGAAACCCCAAGCATGTTCAAGGATGATGCAGGACATAACTGTTCATTATTGAACATTAGTGGGTAATCCTGAGGAAGATTTTGTCGGGTTGATAAGTGTAAGAACTGAGTTTTTGATGCATTAAAAATAACAAGATTATTTTTACCCCAATCAGAGATATGAGCCAAGTCAGACATTAGGTGTGCCATAGCCTCATCCCTTTTTTGTTGAAGTAACTGCTGAGATGGATGTTGCAGGAACCGAATGGAAAGGTGAAGGGTGGAATCATCAGCATATGAGTGGATAGGGTTAGATGTACTGCTTAGAAGGTCATTGATGAATAAAAGGAAGAGAGTAGGTGATAGGACAGAGCCCTGAGGAACACCACTGTTGATAGGTCTAGGAGAGGAACGATGGCCGTCTACAACAGCGGCTATAGAACGGCCAGTAAGGAAGCTAGAGATGAAGGCACAGATAGAAGGAATAGGTCTAGGAGAGGAACGATGGCCGTCTACAACAGCGGCTATAGAACGGCCAGAAAGGAAGCTAGAGATGAAGGCACAGATAGAAGGATAGAAACCGTAGGAGGGCAGTTTGGAAATTAAAGATTTATGCGAGACTTGATCGAAAGCCTTTGAGATGTCAAGTGCAATGACAAAGCTTTCGCCAAAGTTCCGAAAGGAGGATGACCAAGTCTAAAAGGTAGGTGAGAAGATCGCCAGTGGAGCGTCCCTGATGGAACCCATACTGACGATCAGAAAGAAGGTTGTGACAGGAAAGATGCTTTAAAATTTTTCGGTTAAGAATTGACTCGAAAACTTTTGAGAGACAGGATGTTAAAGCAATTGGACGATAGTTAGAGGGTTGGGAATGGTCACCCTTCTTTGGGACTGGCTGAATGAGAGCAAACTTCCAGCAAGAAGGAAAGGTACAAGTTGATAGACAAAGGCGAAAGAGTTTACCTAGGCAGGGTGTAAGCACAGAAACACAGTTTTTGAGGACAACAGGAGGGACTCCATCAGGACCATATGCCTTTTTAGTATTGAGGCCAGTGATTACAGAAAACACATCAGCTGAAGAAATTTTAATGTTAGTCAAGAGGAAGTCAGAGGGGGGAAGTGATGGAGGAATAGCACCGGAATCGTCTAAGGTGGAATTGGAGGAGAAAGTCTGAGCGAAGAGATCTGCTTTATCAGTAGAAGAAATAGCTACAGAGCCATCAGAGTAGAAAAGAGGAGGGAAGGATGATGAGGTAAAGTTGTTAGAAAGGTTTTTGGCAAGGTGCCAGAAGGAGCGAGAAGAATTCGAGTTGGAGAGTTGNTACAAAAGAGAGCCAAATTCAAGATCCGTTCAATTCGAGATGCCTGGACACACTGCGTTTGAAAGACTGGAGATCATAGGAAGTAGGAAATACAGACAGAGGAAGACAGTTCCAGAGTTGACCAGTTGCATAAATGAAGGACTGGGAGTAACGGTTAACTCTTGCATTAGAGAGTTGGACAGAAAAGGGATGAGAGTTTGTTGCTAGACGGGTACTACGTGCCCGTCGTAGAGGTGGAGGGATGCAAGCAGACAGTTCAGAGGAACAGTGACCATTGAAGTAGCGATAGAAGAGAGATAAAGATGCAACAGTGCGGCGAAGAGACAAAGGTTGAAGGGAATCAGTAAGAGGAGGAGAGTTAATGAGACGAAAAGCCTTTGACTCCACCCTATTGAGAAGAGCTGCATGTGGGGAGCCTCCCCACACATGAGAGTTGTACTCCATACACGGGCGAATAAAACCCGTGTACAAGGTCAACAACTGTGCAGGGGTAAAGAAAGTTCGGAATCGGCTTAGCACACCTAATCTCTTGGAAGCAGATTTCACAAGAGATGTAATATGTTCTTTCCAAGACAAATCCCGAGAGAATGAAACCCCAAGCATGTTCAAGGATGATGCAGGACATAACTGTTCATTATTAAACATTAGTGGGTAATCCTGAGGAAGATTTTGTCGGGTTGATAAGTGTAAGAACTGAGTTTTTGATGCATTAAAAATAACAAGATTATTTTTACCCCAATCAGAGATATGAGCCAAGTCAGACATTAGGTGTGCCATAGCCTCATCCCTTTTTTGTTGAAGTAACTGCTGAGATGGATGTTGCAGGAACCGAATGGAAAGGTGAAGGGTGGAATCATCAGCATATGAGTGGATAGGGTTAGATGTACTGCTTAGAAGGTCATTGATGAATAAAAGGAAGAGAGTAGGTGATAGGACAGAGCCCTGAGGAACACCACTGTTGATAGGTCTAGGAGAGGAACGATGGCCGTCTACAACAGCGGCTATAGAACGGCCAGAAAGGAAGCTAGAGATGAAGGCACAGATAGAAGGAATAGGTCTAGGAGAGGAACGATGGCCGTCTACAACAGCGGCTATAGAACGGCCAGAAAGGAAGCTAGAGATGAAGGCACAGATAGAAGGATAGAAACCGTAGGAGGGCAGTTTGGAAATTAAAGATTTATGCGAGACTTGATCGAAAGCCTTTGAGATGTCAAGTGCAATGACAAAGCTTTCGCCAAAGTTCCGAAAGGAGGATGACCAAGTCTAAAAGGTAGGTGAGAAGATCGCCAGTGGAGCGTCCCTGATGGAACCCATACTGACGATCAGAAAGAAGGTTGTGACAGGAAAGATGCTTTAAAATTTTTCGGTTAAGAATTGACTCGAAAACTTTTGAGAGACAGGATGTTAAAGCAATTGGACGATAGTTAGAGGGTTGGGAATGGTCACCCTTCTTTGGGACTGGCTGAATGAGAGCAAACTTCCAGCAAGAAGGAAAGGTACAAGTTGATAGACAAAGGCGAAAGAGTTTACCTAGGCAGGGTGTAAGCACAGAAACACAGTTTTTGAGGACAACAGGAGGGACTCCATCAGGACCATATGCCTTTTTAGTATTGAGGCCAGTGATTACAGAAAACACATCAGCTGAAGAAATTTTAATGTTAGTCAAGAGGAAGTCAGAGGGGGGAAGTGATGGAGGAATAGCACCGGAATCGTCTAAGGTGGAATTGGAGGAGAAAGTCTGAGCGAAGAGATCTGCTTTATCAGTAGAAGAAATAGCTACAGAGCCATCAGAGTAGAAAAGAGGAGGGAAGGATGATGAGGTAAAGTTGTTAGAAAGGTTTTTGGCAAGGTGCCAGAAGGAGCGAGAATAATTCGAGTTGGAGAGTTGGGAACATTTAGCACGGATGAAATTGTTTTTAGCAGAGCGAAGAACAGACTTAGCACAATTCCAGGCAGAAATATATAAAAGGTGTGACAAAATCTTCCTCAGGATTACCCACTAATGTTTAATAATGTCCAGCTTTGTCCTGCATCATCCTTGAACATGCTAGGGGTTTCATTCTCTCGGGATTTGTCTTGGAAAGAATATATTACATCTCCTGTGAAATCTGCTTCCGAGAGATTAGGTGTTCTGGGCCGACTCCGAGCTTTCTTTACCCCTGCACAGATGTTGACCTTGTACACGGGTTTTATTCGCCCGTGTATGGAGTACAACTCTCATTTGTGGGGAGGCTCCCCACATGTGGTTCTTCTCAATAGGGTGGAGTCAAAGGCTTTTAGTCTCATTAACTCTCTTCCTCTTACTGATTCCCTTCAACCTTTGTCTCTTCGCCGCACTGTTGCTTCTTTATCTCTCTTCTATCGCTACTTCAATGGTCACTGTTCCTCTGAACTGTCTGCTCGCATCCCTCCACTTCTACGACGGGCACGTAGTACCCGTCTAGCAACAAACTCTCATCCCTTTTCTGTCCAACTCTCTAATGCAAGAGTTAACCGTTACTCCCAGTCCTTCATTTATGCAACTGGTCAACTCTGGAACTGTCTCCCTCTGTCTGTATTCCCTGCTTCCTATGATCTCCAATCTTTCAAACGCAGTGTGTCCAGGCATCTCGAAGTGAATGGATCTTGAATTTGGCTCTCTTTTGTGTTGTTTTTACTTTTTTTGGAAGGAACAATATGTGGGCCCATGGCCCTTGGTTCCTTCTTCCTTGCATAAAAAAAAAAAAGAAAAAAGGTTGGATGTTGCCAAGTGATAATTAGCCAATTCCAGGTGTATGGCACTATCAATTACCTTATTTTTATATATATTTTTTTGTATAAGAATAGGGCATAGGGCTCATTTCAATGGATGAAGTCAGTGGAAAAATCCGGGGAAGATTTGCGTAGCGCATAGCGGCTGAGCAGACGACACGAGTGGGTAATGGAGGGGAGGTAGGGAGGGGAGTCTAAAATGGGGGAAAATGGGTAAATTGTCAACAGTGGATGGGAGTACTGTTGACATTTGCAGCTCTGACTTTTGTTGGACATTGGCAGTACTGATAGGTGATTCAAGTCACCACTTGAAAGCCCGGTCGAATTCAAAGCAACACAGAATCACAGCTCTGACTATTGTTGGTCATTGGCAGTACTGATAGATGATACCAGTCACTACTTGAAAGCCCGGGCGATTGCAAGACAACACAGAATCACCAAAGTGACGCTTCGCGGTTTGATCCATTGCGCCCGACCGACACAAGAGTGACGACCCGCAGTTAAGGGGTTAACAGTACGGAGTGCTGTATTACATCCTGGAAAGGCGTCAGCGACAGAGTCATCTGCCTCTTCTGATAACTTAAGAGGGCTGGATGATGCCCACATCTCAGCCTGTCTAGGTGGACCCTGTCCTCACGAGGGAGATAGGATTCAAAATGGTGGATCTCAGGAGCCCGTGTATGCAGCCGTGTGTTGTCTTTAAGGGACTGAATGGAGCAGCGAGTGATCTGAATATGGATATGCTTCTGGAAGCTGGTCTGAGGCTCAAAGGGAGGGGGAGGGGATAGTATTTGTGCATGATTTTGTGTGCTGGGTGTTGTTTTGATTGTTTGTTCTTTGGTGTGGGTGGATGTGCTGCCATGTAGTGTAGTGGATGTTGTGGGTTTGTGGAGGCTGCAGCGATAATTTGGATGCCTCTCATGTCTAGATGATCCTTGACTTTGAGGACTTTGGTTTCTTGGTGTAGGTGGTCTGTAGGTGTATTAGCTGTGCAGCCTGTGATTATTTTTAGGGCCATGTTTTGTATGGTCTGAAGAGTGTTAAAGTGTGTTTTAGTGAGGTTAGAAGCCCAAGTAGGGCCTGCATAATTCATCACTGAACATATATATTGTGCATATACTGTGGTGGTGGTTTCTTTGTTGTGTCCAAATGTTGTATGGGCAAGTGACTGCAAGGCATGGAGTCTGGGTGTTAATTTATTTTTGATGTTTGCGATGTGTTGTTTTAATTTCATTGATGTATTGTATGTTACACCAAGGATTTTGGGTGTGTGTGTATGTGTATGTGTGTGTGGTAGGGGAGTGTTGTTTATGGTGAGGTGTGGAATGTGACTGTGTTCTGCTGTCCAGTTTGTGAGAAGGGTCACATTAGATTTGACTGGGGCTATTTTGAGCCTGTTTGTGGTGAACCATTCGTATAGTGTGTTGAGGTAAGGTTGGAGGATGTGTGTGGCTGTGTTTGCGTTTTGGTGTGTGTGTGTTATGTCATCTGCATAGGAAGCTATGTGTATCTGTGGTGTGTGGGGTGTGGGTATGTCGTGCATGTATAGGTTAAAGAGTGTAAGGGACCCTTGGGAGATGCCATTTGTGAAGTTTCTGATGTTCATAGACTGACCAGCAAATGTTACACGTGCACATCTGCCTGCTAAGTTGTTTGCCAGCCATCTTTTTATGTAGTAGTAGTAGTAGTAGTAGTAGTAGTTGTTCCCTAGGCAGTCTGGCCGAACATCCCCGAGTCCCTAAGGAAGACCAAGGCCGAGACCGGGCTTTCCCGCAGAGCTCTCAAGGAGTTTATGTTGTGTTGTTGGCATAGGTGATTGTGTGCAATGCAGTCTTCCATGATGTTCTTAATAGTATGGGGTGCTGTGTTACATCCTTGACAGGCATCAGCGACGGAGTCATCCAGCCTTTTCTGGTAACTCAAGAGGGCTGGATGATGCCCACATCTCAGCCTGCCCAGGTGGACCCTGTCCTCACGGGGGAGATAGCGTTCAGAAGGATGGATATCATGAGGCCTGCATGCAGCTGTGCGCTGTCTTTGAGTGACTGAATGGAACGGCGAGTGATTTGAGTATGAATATGCTTCTGGAAGCTGGTCTGAGGTGGGCAGGGGGGAAGAGATGATATTATTTGTGTATGATATCGTGTGCTGGTTGTTGTTTTAATGTTCCTTGGTGTGTGTGGATGTGCAGCCATGTAGTGTAGTGGATGTTCTGGGTTTGTGGAAGCTGCAGCGAGAATTTGGGTGCCTCTCATTGTGCATGTTTGTGTTGAATATTTTATTTGTGAGGTTGTGGCGGGGGATGGAATCAAAAGCTTTGCTAATGTCTAGTGTGACAAGGAGTGTTCTATGTGGTGGCCTAGCTGAATTCATACCATCAAAAACTCTCTGTGTAGGATCTGTAAGAAGAGTGTTTGTGGAGTGTAGTGGCCTAAAACCATGTTGTGATGGGGCTAGGGGGGTGTGAGGTGTAACTAGTTGTAGAACCAGTCATTCAGTGACTTTGGAGGGGGTGCAGAGGAGTGTGATGGGGCGGTGTGAGGAAGGTAGCATGGAGTCTCTGTTGGGTTTGGGGATAGTGATGATAATGCCATGCCTCCAGATGTTGTGTGAGTAGCTGTAGTTTGATATGTTGGTGAGTGCTTGTATGCCTTGTGGTCCAAGTTGTATAAGGTGTATGTTGCTTATGTTGCCTTGTGGTTCAAGGTGTTTAAAGTGTATGTTGCTTATGTTGTCTGGTCCACAGGCAGATGAATGCTTATGGTTGCTGATGATGTGCTTCGTCTGGTTATAAGTGAAAGGTGCGAAGTCTGGGTCTGTGGGGAACTGTCTCTCACATTGGATGATACGTCGGTCATCACGATGGGGGTTTAGATGGCTGACATGTGAAAAGTGATTGATGAGAGTGTTTGTTTGTTGTTTGTTTGAAGGTATGTTGTCTGTTGTTGTGATGGCAGTGTGTGATTTGTAGTCGGAGAGTGTGATGCTGTTTAGTGTTTTGTAGAGTTTGCTGGTGTTCGTTTTGTGATCAGGTGTTTGGAGATAATTTTTCCAATTTAGTGTTTGCTGTTCTGGTATTTTATTGTTTATTTGAGTGTTGAGTTCTTGTGTTTGTTGTAGTGTCATGTGTATGGGGTGTTGGGGAGTGTCATACTGTAGTGTGTCCCGTTGACTGATGAGGCCTTGAATTTCTGGTGTGAAGTTGGGGTTGTGTTTTTTTCTGTTGCCTCTAGGGATGTCTTTTGTCTGCATTTTGTATAATTGTATTGAAAGTGTGCACAGCGGTGATGTTTGTGATGGGTGTACTGTTTAATGTTTCAATGTTTTGTTCTGTTTCAGCTGTGAAGGCCTCCCAGTTGGCTCTATAATTAGTGTATGTGTGGCTGTGGCCAGCTGGGGTGATTCTGGTTGTGGTAGTGATGATGATCGGGAGGTGGTCAGAGGCAAGAGTTCTGACCACTCTCCAGGATGTTGTGGGGGCGAGGTTTGGGGAGCAGAAGGTGATGTCTGGGGATGATGGGAGGAAGAGGGCTTGGTGTGGGATATGGGTATTTTGATGGGGATTATTAAGTATGAAAAGATGGTATGTCTGGGTTTGTAGTACCAGCCTTCTGTCTGTGTCAGGGTTGTTGACATGCCAGGCCGACGCCTTGGCATTGAAATCACCACCCAGGATGATGTTGGGTATGTTAGTGATGTGGTGTCTTTGTGGAGAGTAATTGTGTGGTACTGTGGGGGACGATTGGGGGGGGAATGTATATGTTGGCGATTGTTGTGTGTGATTTGTTACAAGTGCGTATTTTGATTGATTATATTTCTGTTGTAGTGTCATGTGGGGGGAGAAGTGACTTTGTGTGTGCACAGGTATCTGAAAAGTTGATGGATTTGTGTACCAGGGTGATGAGTCCACCGCCACTGCCTTTGACCAGGTCTTGTCTGATGGTGGTGAAATTATGAAATGTAGGTGTTTTTTGTGTTGTGTGTAGTTTTGTTTCTTGTAAGATGGCAATGTGTATGTTGTGTTGTTTGATTAATTGTGTTTTTTGGTGTTTATGCCCTCTATGGTTAACTGAAGGATGTTCATGTTGTTTGCGATGTGTGTTGGGTGCTGCAGCATGGAGGGTAGGTGGTGGTGTGGGTGGAGGGGAAGGGGTAGGAGAAGGTTGTGATGGAGGTAAGGGTTTTGGTGGATTAGGTTGGGGTGGGATGGGAGGGGTTGGGGGATTGGATGGTGTGGGAAGGATTGGTGGGGTAGGCTGAGGAGGTGTGGAGGAAGTAGGAGTGGGGTTGGTAGGGGGGGTTAGTAGGTGGGGGGAAGGAGCATAAGGAGCAATTCCAGGTGTTTGTGTATTGTTTTCTGGATGCAAGTTTTGTGCAGGTGTAATGGGTCCAGTTCTTGCAGGAATTGCACTAAACTGAACCCTTTGTCTGTTGGCTCGACGTGATAGGTTTTGAGTACGTTGGACATATGTATTTGTTGGTGGGTCTAGGATTGCTCTCAATGTCCCCGGCTAGAAGAAGTAGTCGAGAAATTACAAACGGGGAGTCATTTCTCGGTGCAGAAAAAACGTTGTTGTTATGTGTGATGTGTAAGAGATGTGGTACTTGCCCGGGCGACCGAAGCCACTCCCAAATTCTCGGGCCCTGTGAGGGGCTGGGGGGTTTTTCGGTGGTTTGGTCCCCATGCTGTCCTCCTGCTTTGACAGCCTCTGGGGGGTAGACCCATGGCGGAGACGCCACCGCTCCAGGTCCTGGTGGGATTGTATACTATACTGCTGCTTCTTCTCTACCGAGTTTGGTGGGATTTTATGCTATACTTCTGCTTCTTCTCTACTGAGTTTGAATACGAGTCGGAGATCGCATTCTTCAGTAATCTTGACTGGGTACAAGTGAGACGGGCACTGGTTTTTGGTTAGGTTAGCTTTTTTTTACAGTTGTTAGGCCATTTACATTGGTTTTAAACTTTTTTTTGGACTCATTTGGGTGGGTTTAGGACTTGGTTGGGGGGCAAACCCAAGGCTCTAAAACGCATCCCTGTACTTTACGTGTTAATTCTACCCCGAGATATGAAACCTCACCTAGCGATGAATTTGTACTTAACCAATTTCACCGTTAAATCGGTGTATACCTGTAATGAGAAGTCATATAACAAGGCTAGACTGTACAGTATGGTATTTGTAGATATCCACGTATTTTCACTGTTTAATGAATAATTGAATGTAAAATTATTTTCCCTAACAACTTATTGGTGGATGATAAATATGAATACAGCTGCTCAAGTGTTTATGAACAGAAGTGAGCATACAGAGCATTGGGATAGAGGTAAGGTAAATACATCATTATGAATAACAGGTAGCTGTATTATACTGACAGTTATTGTAAGCATTAGTTATAAATTATTTACAGTACAGTTTGCAGTCTAATGTCTGATGATGATTTACGCAACCATATACAGTTGCTTATTGTTACTGCAGGACCCCATTGGGAGGCATGACCAGTATTTGATGAAATTTGGCATTCATGGGAATCTGTTTGATATAACCAGTGCAAAAAGGGAGAGAGTACTGTACAGTGCTTCCTCCAATTTTGCGAGAATATGGTCGACAAAAAACCTCGCAAAATCGAAATTCGCAAAGTTTAAACAATTAAATATATGCAATAAAGGTAAATTGGTCGACATCACCCCAAGGTAAGCACTTTTTCCCACTCTTTCTCTCGACTCTACTTCTTAATTTTATGATGATAAATGAAACAAACATGGACTGATGTATTGTACAGTAATATTATTATGAAAACATCATAGGTAAGAAACATAAAAAAGAAAAAAAATGCATATTTACACTGATGTGAAGACTGGCGTGGTGTACGGGACTGGTGGCGGGGCAAGGCTTGGGTGCGACTACTGTGGTGTAAACAAACGTAGTGGGGCGGCAGAACACCGAACTAGGAGGCACAGTCGCCCAGCGAACCACGACGTCACTACTCCGCGTGGCAAAGTAGTGTGGGAAGACGACTTTCCCACCACTCGACCTCGCAAAGTGTGTGATCGCTTGCAAAGTTCATAAATGTTAAAAAATAAATGACTTGGTACTACCTCGCAAAATTGGTGATTCGCAAAGTTAAAGTTCGCAAAGTTGAAGGATGTACTGTATAGTGTATCAAGTAAGGAAGGGGATTGAATAGGGAGGCTGCAAAATTTTTGCATGAAAGTGTGTTTGTGCTTAGATTAGTACAGTATTTGGTTGCCAAAAGATGAGAGGAGTGGATTTGAAACTGGTGACACTTTCAGTCACAGTCAGCTGTATCCTGTGTATTCCTATTAGGACACAAAATTCCACACCAAATAAACCAGAGAGGGTAAAGGGATTCGAATCTTACACTCACAGAACACACTACATGGTTCAAACTGCCCAGTTTACACTATGTTGTCATCACAAACATTAATCCCCCCCCCCCCAATCCTACATTGCCCCATGAGGAACGTAGGAGCCCGGGGCTAGGCAAGTTGGTCTTGATATTTAACCTGCCCCGTCCCGACCGATTTTCAACTTGTATATTTTTTGGCTCAAACCTCCGCTTTTGAGGGCAGTGTTTGGAAACTCCCTGTACTGTTGTTTGCAGATGATACTGTGTTGTTGAGCAAAGACGAAGGGGAGCTGCAAGGCTTGGTAGATGAGTTTGGGAGAGTGTGTAAGAAACGGAATCTAAAGGTGAATATAGGGAAGAGTAAAGTGATGGTCTTCGAGAGAAGTGAAGCCAGTGAATGTACAGTGAGATTGGATGTGAAGGATGTGGAGAATGTGAGTGAATTTAAGTACTTGGGCAGTGTGATGAGTAAGGATGGAAGTCTGGAGGGTGAAGTGCTCGAAAGGGTACACCAGGGAAGGAAGGTTGCTGGTTCGTTGAAGGCAGTGATAAGAAACAGGGAGGTGAGCATGGAAGTGAAAAAGTTGTTACATGACAGTATTGTGATACCATCTCTGACATATGGAAGTGAAGCTTGGACCCTGTTGGAAGGACAGAAGTCAAGAGTGAGAGCAGTGGAAATGAGTTATTTGAGAGGAGCATGTGGAGTCACATGGAGAGACAGACTAACAAATGAGGAAGTGAAAGAGCGTTGTGGTGTGGTTGAGGACGTGATGGGAAGTGTTAGGAGAAACACGTTAAGGTGGTTTGGGCATGTGGAGAGGATGGAGAGTGAAAGACTGACGAGGAGAGTGTATGTGAGTGAGGTGGAGGGGACGAGAGGGAGGGGGAGGCCGAGGATGAGATGGAGGGATGGAATGGAGAGGTATATGAGAGAGGGGGGTGTGAGTTGGGAGCGTGGTAGTGAAATGGCAGGGGACAGAGTGACATGGAGGCGATTTGTTTGTGGCCACCCCGTGTGGGATTAAGGCGTCTGGCAATAGATAGATAGATAGACCTCCGCTTTTGGTGAGAAATATCGAAAATTCAGCAAGAAAGTGCTCACTTGAAGTGAAAAATATCCTAAACAGGTGAGAGATCCCTCACTTGGCTACCACTTTCTATGATGCCGCGCTCCATAATAGACGCTTTTCATGCAAGGGAAACTTAACCAAAACCACACAGCCTTGTAGATTTTTATTTATTTGGTACGAATTTATATGTAGTACAGGAGTACTGTATATTGCTTTTCACCCAGTAATATAGGTGATATAAGTGTCGTTCCCTCACCAAAGACATCAACATATTGCACCTACCTTGGCGATGTTACCTCCTCATTACTTCTGTTCATTACTAACTCTGGTGCCACATAATCTTTGTCCTCCACATCAGGAATCTCTTTCGCCTTGAATTTCATCATTGGAGAGACTGTGGTGCTACCTGTCTTTACTGGCCAGGTCACTGCTAATATGTGAGTTGCAAGAAAATGGCACATCCCTCAAGGGGGGGGGGGTGAGGTTGCACAGGGTCAGGCAGTGTTGCCGCTGGCTGGGGATAGAGGAAGGTCTCCCACTTATGCCTACCAAAAATCACCCGTGAATCTTGAAAAATGTGCAAACGACGGGCCTTGCAGTTGACTGACATACGATGCATGTCAGTGGGTCTCAGCGTGAAAAAAAAAAGTTGTGACGTGCATCATACATCGGGGGGGGGGATAGATGAGAGTGACCAGCCTCACTCATCCCTGAGTGGCATTACGTGAGCAATGAACCCCAACTACCCCTTGGATATAAACCTTCACCGGCTCAGTCCTATTGGAGAACTGCAATTACCCATAAAGACAGAAGAGGAAGTGTAAAGTCACCCGTAGGCAGAAGGACGAGTGAAGAATGAAGGAAAGAAAGAAGAGGATGGAAGGATGGAGGAGAGGAAAGGGCAGACACCCGAGAGCAGCACTACATCGAGTGAGTTGATGGTGAGCACCCCCACCAGCCACAGTCAGTTCCAGATCAGAGTTGTAGTGTTGCAAGTACACTGCACTCGCCTAACTCATGGTAATTTCCTTCTGAACTCGTGCCTTGAGTTGGAAAAACGTGAATTAAAAAAACACCTCTTATGGGGAAAAATATATTTGATTCTGCCATGGTGTCGGGTAGCCTAGCATAACATTACCAGAACCCTTCTTAACACCACTGAACATAGCATCCTGTCTCAGAAGTAGGTATTGCATATCTTATGATAATAAACAATATTAAAAGACAATACAAATCCTGGTATGATGATAAACAGTATTGAAAAGCATTTACTCTAATCCTGCTGATGACAGTGCTTACGTTGATGAGAGACGGGTAGCGGTTTCGGCACACTAGCCTACGGTGCCTCATGCTGCAGCTGCATTAATGCTTCTTCTTCAGTAACCTCACTGAGGAAGCCCTCAAAATCAGCTGGAGAGATAACAGAAGCTGTGTCGCCATTGTCGTCATCTGCGTGGGAAGGGTCAGGCTGTGGCTCAGGCTGTTGTTGGCAGGCTAAGTAGCGTGTGATCAACTGCTGGTGAAACTGAATTAAACAGCTGTCATGCATTTTCTTATAACAGGCATCAGCTTTATCAAGATTTAAAACAATTTCATTGCACCTTGTTTCATATCTGTCATGTGCTTTGATCTTTTCTTTGGCCATATCCACAAATGCAAGCACTTCACTTAACGCTTTCATGGATGGATCAAGAGTTTCAACCACATTTTCCACATTTGCCTGCCTCTCATTTTCTAGCCTAGCCACATTCTCATCATCTTGGATGATCACTGATCACTGCCTCCATGGCCTCGTGTTGCTGATCATTAACAACTTCCATTACATCTTGTGGCATAACTTCATCAAAACCAGGCACCTGGTGAGCAATTTCCACTACCTGGGCCAGTTCTTGGTTGAGTGGTTGTGTTGGTGCAGGCAGGCAAGGCAGGTCAGGCAGGATAAGGTGCCAAGCATGCATTATTGTCACCACACTAACCTGATGCCAGGCCTTCAGTAATGCATCAATAGAATGCTTAATGTTATTTTGATGCCAAAATTCAGCAACATTCAGCACTGCTCAAGGGGATGTGTGATCATGAGTAAATTCTGGCATTTATCATCAGTGGCTGCCTCGCCGCCATCATCTGCCTGTCTGTCACCTACAGCAGGCTCCTCAATCCCCTGCAGCACCTCCATTTCAGGCATGTCACATGTAACTAACGACAGGAAGTGCTGGTACATTATTTTCTGGTACATAACCGTAGTGTTAGCAATTATTTCTTGATCAAGGGGCTGGAGCATTGAAGTTGTATTCGGTGGGGGAAACAGAACTTTCACTTGTGGGTGGCAAGATGCAAGGTGCTGTGGGTGGCAGGGAGCATTATCGAGCAGCAGTAGAACCTTCAAGAGGATGCCCTTGCATCCTTGATAAACTAGTCAAACCAGTCAATCACAGTGACGCTCGTTGCCCATGCTTTGGCCTGCTGATGCCAGTACACGCCAGTCTCTCTCACGTCCTGGATGATGTTCGTAAAAACATATGGCTTCTTAGCTTTATGATCAACATAAGGCTTCATCTTGAATGAGTCTTCAGCATTAGTACAGAGGATGATTGTATACTTAGACTTGTCTGGCTTTCGACCCAGGACCTTCTTCTGCTACTTGGCGATGTATGTACACCACGGCAAGAGTTTCCATTGTAGGCTGGTCTCGTCCATGTTAAAAGTTGTTAATGGAGTGTAGCCGTCATCTTCCATCACTGCCATAAGTTCTGTGGGGAAATCCACAGCTGCTGCTGCAGTGTCTGCCGATGTCCTCTCCCCAGTTGCGTGGATATTCCTGATGCCTTTCCTTTTCAGAAAACTGCAAAACCAACCTGGACTAGCTTGAAACTGCTTGTCTGCAACACCAAGGCATTTGCAGGCCACAGTGTGGAAGGTCTTGGCTTTGCATGAAGTAACTGTCCATGCACTGGTATGCTCAGCCTAGCCTGGCGGTGGATGAACATACCAAGGCATCTCTGTGTCCAGATAAGGGCTTCAATCGGACAGCGGCGGCACCCATCCACTTTCCCAGTTCCATAAGCTTTTACACACTTCATGGTCTTGTCCTTACTTTTGTAGATAGTGTGTACTGTGGACTCATTCAGACCCAGCCCCTTGGCTGTCTTGGACTTCCTTTCGCCATTGTCTATCCTCCAGATTAACTCTATTTTGTGGGTGTATTTCAGTGGTGGCTTCTGCTTCTGTCCTTTCCTGGATGAAGAACTCTTTGCTTGATTGTTTTCAGCCATGGTGAAGCACAAAAAAAGCAGGAAAGCTCAAAAAGGCAGGGAAGAAGCTCTCAGGTAGGTACATGTGTAGACTAAAAATCCCACTTGGTAGACCTAGTTGCAGTACTGGCCACTAGGCATAGGTTGTGTGGGTGGAGAAAGCATTGTTTTGATTGGCTGCACAATCACAAGGACTTGGTGCTTAAATATGATTGGCTTCCAGTCGCGAGTTGTGGCTACAATACCGTGAGTTAAGCATCTCGGATGTAAGTAATTTGCTAGTGGAAAAATGCAAGTTAGGGCATTTTCCGTGACTGTGGTGATAATGGTGACTTAGATAATTCACGAGTTGTAGTGCGTGCGTTATGCGAGTGCGCTGTACTATGAATTTTGCCTTTAACCCCTAAAGGTTGGTCCCCATTCTGGAATGTTTGTCATGGGAATGTCGGTCCCTGTTCCAGAACGTTTAGCCACTTCGGGTACGGCCACACCGGACATGACGAGCGGGGAGACTTGAACAGGGAGGGATGAAGGGACATGATAATACTCACAAAATCCTATGTGGGTGGCCACACTGAATGAGCGAGGAGGTTTGTTGCCCCGCTAACCCTCCACACTCTTCGTTACACGTATCATGTTCCAAAATGTGGCACACTGCCTAGCGACATCGCAAGGCTTGATAGTGTGGACAGTGACGTGTGTGCACCGATGAACTGATTCTGACTATTTGTCGCGAACGAGGCTACTGCTTCCTGTTTGGACAGGCATCGCATTGACACCCCTTGCCACTCATCGCTTGATGCTACCTTGCCGCTTGTCGCCTGCAGTGGTCGTACCTTTGCATTTTCAGCCACTGCTCTGCAATAAATAATCGTAGGATATTGGGACACCGTCGTTTCGTTTCGTCATTTCGTTTTTGAAGGCTGCAACTTGCATGCGTCGGCCTTTTTGGATTGGAGCGTGTAGCATTTTATGACTGGATGCCCTTCCTGATGTCTACCAACGACCCTTGGGTGGATTCAATCCTCCGACCCTACGGCCAGAGCGGAGCGCTCTAACCCACTGAGCCACGGCTGCTCATTTTTAAAGCTAAAGAGGTTTAATAGTTTTGATAGGAGTGATTTTTGACAAATCAACTGTTTTTCTTACAAGAAATTCCTGCTCCTGACTCTCTATTTTACAAACAATGCCCTTCCCCAAAGGGTTAATGTAGGTGAAAAATCCACAAGGCTGAACATGTTGAGAAAGATGTATGGGTTGCATAGATTGAACAGGATAAGACATACAGCCTACAGTCCACTGGGTTCACTTCCAGATGAGCTTAGGGCCATAACAGCAACAACAACTTGCTCACTCATATCCATTCTCTGACCATCCCATCTAAGCACAGTTATACCTATTAATCAGTAACTTCCTTTTTTAACAGATCTGTGTCTTTTTATATCTGATGTATGAAGTGATGCAACATTTGGTAATAATTGCATTTCTATTGCTGCTACTTTCACTTTTTCAAAACTAATGCTTTACCTACGTTTCACACCTTTATGTTAAGGATGGCACAAACAACCATAATTCAAGACCTCTTCATCTCTGTAGTTATTTTCTGTCTCACATAGGTCTATAGCAAGCACCAGTCATTCCTCTGACAATTAATCTGAGGCTATAAATGTGACCTGAGAGTTAAGGGACTGAATAGAGAGGCAGCTAGAAATGTGGAACATGCAGAGCTGCCATTAGGTGACTGAGGCCAGCACATGCAAGCATAGCCTTTATAAAGAAAATGGAACAATAGTGAATGTTAATCTTTATTGTTAGTGCATATTGTTGTTAGTGTGTGTGCGCACGCACATGCCTGCTAAGTCACGAGTGATGACGTCATTGGAAGGTTCCTGTGGTATGCAACCGGGAACCTCGGCAGTTCATGTTGTGAGGCCGGTGAGTGTGGTTTGCCTAGTTTCCTACACTGGTAGCAGAGCGTAGTTCAAAAATGGCGTCGTGTTCCACCAAGTGGCCTCCAAAACTTGAAAATGATTCTGCATATGAGAACTGGAAAAAAGACATTGGCATTTGGTGCGAACTAACGGACCTAGCAAAAGAAAAACAAGCCTTAGCTATTCACCTGTCATTGTCCGGAAGAGCTCTGAAGCAGAAGGATGGTGTTCAGACTCTGCTGAAAAAATTAGACGGTTTATTTCTCGTGGACAAAGGACATCGACAGTTTGCATCTTTTTATGAGCTGTACAACTCCAGAAGAGCCAGTGATATGAACATTTGTGAGTTCGTGACAGAATTTGAGCATGTTTATTTCAAATTTACAAAGCAGGACATGGAACTGCCAAATTCTGTGATGGCTTTTATGCTCTTAGCTGCATGCAAATTTTCAGACAGTGAGCGACAACTAGTGGTGTCCGTGATAACTGAGGTGACATACGAAAATATGAATCTGCCCTGAATCGTATTTTTGCTGGTGAAATTGGCAGGCAGAACGAGGCATCGGTGTCCACCCGGGAGGTGAAAGGCGAACCAGTATTTTGGAGTGACGAAGTTGAGGGTGAGGAAACGTTTTATGCTAGAGGTACTCGACGAGGACGGAGAATGTTGCAGGGTGGTGCAATACATGATCGACATCGGGGTAGTGGCCAATGTTCAACCGTATCTGCTAGAATTCCCCAACGCTCATCCACCGGCAGGAGGCAGAACCCACTTGGGTCTGACGGAAAGGTATCGAGGTGTTTCATATGTGATTCTAGATTTCATTGGGCACGTGACTGTCCGGATGAATACGAAAACGACAGCAGTCGAGAAGAGAATTCTGAAACAGCGCATCTGTCGTTATTTATGGGCTACGCGGATGATGCCGCTAGTAGAGGTAAGTCACAGACTCTAGTAGAAGAATCTAAGGGATGTGCTCTTCTATACACAGGGTGTTCTACAACTGTATGTGGAGTTGAACGGATCAATTGCTATCTAAGTGAGCTCACTGATTATGAACGTGATGCTATGAGAGAAGAAGCGTCATCCTCAACGTTTACTTTTGCTGATGGTGTCACAGTTTCTTCCCTCAAACATGTTACTCTGCCCTGCTACATTGGAAACATGCATGCTACCGTCGTGACTGATGTTGTGGACTTCAGTATTCCCTTGTTGTTGAGTAGAAGTTCCATGAAAAAAGCAAAAATGTTGATTAACCTTGGAACTGACCAGGTCAAAATTTGTGGAACTATCATTGATTTAAAGTCCTCATCTTCAGGCCATTACTTACTTTCAATTTCCTTATGACTAGATCGTGAATTTTGTGAAACAGTCATGTTGGCATCTCGTGGGGGTGATGTAGAAAAAACCACTTTGAAGCTTCACAGGCAATTTGGACACCCTACATCGGCAAAACTAATTAAACTGATTACAGATGCGGGAATTAAAATCAAAGGAATATTTCGGAGCTGGATTGTTGTGTTTGGCGCACCTAGAAAAATTCTTACAGACAATACAGTGGCTGTGAATTCAACAATGCGGAAATGCTAGCACTGGGAGAGGCCTTCAATATCAAGATCATGACAACGTCTGCAGAGAGTCCTTGGAGCAACGGAGTCTGTGAGCGTCAAAATGCAATCATTGGTGACATTGCTAGGAAGATAATGGCTGATAGCCAGTGTGAATTGGATGTGGCCTTGGCATGGGCAGTATCGGCAAGAAATGCTCTCACCAACTACTTAGGCTTTTCTCCTAACCAACTTGTTTTTGGTCAAAACCCTGGTCTGCCTAATGTGGACGCAAATGATCCTCCAGCCTTGGAACCTTCATCACCATCGGAAATTGTGAGAGACAACTTGAACGCTCTTCATTTAGCTAGACAAGAGTTTATAAAGACTGAATCAGATGAATGCTTGGCTAGGGGTCTGTGGCACAACGTACGTTCGAGTGACCTAAACGACATCCGAAGTGGAGATGAAGTCTTCTACAAAAGAAATGACAGTCATGAGTGGCACGGTCCCGGAATTGTAATAGGCAGAGATGGGAAACAAATTCTGGTGAGACACGGCGGTGTATACGTGCGAGTGCACGTATGTCGTTTAGTGCGTGCACCAGAGCAAGATACTACAGTTGAAAGTGGTGTCAGCAGTGATGAGAAGAACAATGTTGTCCAGGAGAAGCCTAATGACAATCCTCCGCAAGTGTTGAATGACTATCCACCAGATGATGAGTCGGAAGGTGGTGTGGTCCCAATTGATGAGCCTCCCACAGTTTCTGTTCCGATTAATCAGCTTCCCAAAGTTTCTGTTGGTCAGCGTATAAAGGGAATACATTCAGAAAGTGGAGAGTTGGTGTCTGGAAGGATTATGAGTCGGGCAGGTAAAGCCACTGGAAAGTACAAACACTGCTATAATTTGAAGAGGGACTCTGACTGCAGCATTGATTGGATAGATTTGGAGAAGGATCTTAGCGAATGGGAAGTGGTTGATGATGACGCAGAAATGCTTGTTCTTTTCAACTCTGAGGCCGTATTATGTGCTAAGGAAAATGAAATTACAAATTGGCAGAATAATGATGTGTATGAGGAAGTAGATGATGTTGGGCAAGGTGCCATAATGGTTCGATGGGTTGTGACAGAAAAACTGAAAAATGGAAAGCCTATTGTTAAGGCCCGCTTAGTCGCCAGAGGATTTGAGGAAGACACAGTGGATCTCCGAAAAGACTTGCCTACTTGTTCAAAGGAAGCAGTGCGTTTGGCACTTTCTTTGGCCTCCACCAACCAGTGGGATTGCCACACTGTGGACGTGAAAGCTGCCTACCTGCGAGGTAACGACATTGAGAGAGTTGTTCATTTACGTCCTCCGCCTGAATATGCAAATGGTAAGTTATGGAGACTAAAGCAAACTGTTTACGGCCTTTGTGTGCTGCTAGGCATTGGTATCTGCACATAAAAGATCAGTTGTTGAGTCTCGGAGCTAAAGTGTCATCACTGGATTCAGCGCTGTTCTCTTGGAGCAATGGTGGCAAAGTCGAAGGCATTGTATGCATCTACGTCGACGACTTCCTTTGGGCTGGTACACATGAGTTCGAACAGCAAGTGATAAATCGTTTGAGTCAAATATTCCTCATCAGCAGTTCAGAATCAAAAGCCCTCAAATACGTTGGTCTCAATGTCATCTCCAACATTGATGGCAGCATAACGCTCGACCAATTCCAGTATGCTTCATCTTTGAAACCAGTCACGCTGAGTAAGCATCGTGCAGCAGTAAAATCAGGAGAGCTGTCTGAGTCTGAGAAAATGGAGTACCGAGCATTAATTGGGCAACTCAATTGGATTGCCACACGCACACTCGGCCTGTTATTGCTTTTGATGTGTGTGAGTTGAGTGTGAATAGCAACCGAGCTACTGTAGCGGATTTGCTTAGACTCAATAAGGTGATCTCAAGGGTGAAGACTGACAACATGAAGCTATACATTCCAAGAATGGGGCCGATCGAGGACTGTCATATAGAGTGCTTTTCGGATACCTCGTTTGCCAACCTTGTAGGCAATGGATCTCAGGGAAGTTTTGTGATCTTCCTACGAGATGCTGGTGAGGCAAGATGTCCTATATTCTGGCAGACAAGAAAGCTCAGGAGGGTCGTTAAATCTACCTTATCTGCTGAGGCGTTGGGACTGCTTGAATGGGCTGAAACTGCTGTATATCTCTCCAACATATTGCGTGTGGTTTCTGGATGTGGAAAGATCAAAATAAAGTGTTTCGTCGACAACAAGAATCTGGTGGATGCCCTTTTCTCCTGTAGGAGCATAGAAGACAGGAGATTGCTCATTGATATTGCTGTGTTGCGGGACATGTTGGAGCGGGGGGAGATTGATGAGGTATCCTGGGTGGATACATCACAACAACTGGCTGATTGTCTCACCAAGAAGGGTGCCTCGACCGAGCGGCTGCGTGCAGCAGTCAACCGAGACTAGAAAGTTTATAATACTTCAAGAGACATCACATATCTGTATGTGGCCACAGACTGGGTCTTGATAGTAATTAAACAAAAGTGTATGTATTGGATACATAGTGCGTATCGGGTGTTGATGGTACTCACAAAAGTCTATGTATTGGATACATAGTGTGTATCAGACGCAAATAGACCATCCAGCTTCGTCCTTGGAATCTTCTGTCAAATTAAGAAGAGAGGACGAGAGTGTTAGTGCATATTGTTGTTAGTGTGTGTGTGCACGCACACGCCTGCTAAGTCACGAGTGATGACGTCATCGGAAGGTTCCTGTGGTATGCAACCGGGAGCCTCAGCAGTTCACGTTGTGAGGCCGGTGAGTGTGGTTCGCCTAGTTTCCTACATTTATCTTTCTATAACCAGACGCCATAATCTCGTAATGGGTGGCTGTTTGCCTTTAGAGTCAGGTGTTTTACAAGGAGGGACACTAACCCTCCGCCAACCCTCTTGTTGACATGTAGAGAACATGTTACCACCTAGCTTTGTAAATGGTTTTGTGGCTTAGAGAAAACCATTAGGCTTGTCACTCACTGTAAAGCTACTTGGAATGGAAAGAGTAATAAAAAGTGACAGGCCCGATAGGGGAAATAGGAAGAAACAAGGACATACAGAAAAAGAATGGTAAAGGTGCAGGAAGAAGTAGGTAGCACTATGTCAAGCAAGTGGATGATGGTCACCACCACCGACTAACATACAATATTGTAATTATTCTTACTTGGTGACAGGATTAAAGTTGTTTTGCCATCTGACTACCAGTAATAAGCACAAGGGATTTCAGTGAATACTTGGTACTTAGGATGAGGTTTCATTATGGGAAGTATTTTTTACAGATGAATATTTGAAACTGGTATCCTGTAAGTCAGATTGGTTTATATTCCATTATCATTACACTGCATCATGGTCATGTATAAGGTACATTAGAATTATACAACCTGTAGCTATGCAGATGATAACCTACTGAGACTTTTTTGTGTATGAAATTGGGTTTCTAAGTAAGACCCATTGATACCTGTTTGTCACCTTGGAAATGGTAGCAGATCCCATATATGTTCATACATATTAAGAACTTCAATGCATCTGTATTTTCACTTTCATGGGAAGGATGAGTACTGTATCACTCTCCAGAATATCACTCAAAATAGAGGAGCAAATGCAACCCAGTTCTCCTTGTTGTAAAAAAACATAGAAGAGAGAGAGTTGAGATTTGGGTTGGACCCTCCCTCACCTCTGCCTCTATGCAGCAGCCCTACCTCCTAACATACGCTCAAGCAGACTCGTCCCTCCTGTGCCATTGAAGAGGGGATTGTACCTGAGCCATGCTTTCTCCTTTATGTCTCCAGAGAGATCAGATCTGGGTTCTGGCTCTCTATATCCTATTGAATATGTGAAATTATGTAAGGCTAATGATGATATTTGATAAGAGTATGAAGGGAGAAAGTAGTAATAATAGACACCTTATCAAAAAGGCTGTTACTGGAAAATTAAACTTGCCAAAGATTAAGTTTGATGGATTTGTTTGATGGAGATTAACACTAAACAAATGCTTGTTTGTAAAACATTATGGAATGAGAATAAAAGGGAATTCTTCACATGAGGTCCTTGTGATCTTAATATAGCTGTCTGGTAGTTATGCCTTATTGTTACTTTATGTTAATACATTTGCTGTTACATGTTGGTTCTTAAAAAAAAAAAAGAGATTGTTTAGTGAAAGGTTACAGTAGGTGTTTGTCCTAATATATGTAATAAAAAGATTGAATGATCATCTTTAACCCTGTCATTCTGATGATGTATTCATTACATTCTTTCTATCACCAGATTATCGTTCATCTTAGGAGAGACTTTTCAAACTTGAGGAATTTGGTTTAGCCTTCATTAAACCTTTCACTGTAAATAGTCTCTTCTAAGGTGAATAAATTCATCAGGTTGTAGGAAAAATAAACTGTGGTAAATAATACATCACCAGATTCAAGGTGTTAACCCACTGAGCCTGGGGACAGATTTTTATTTTATTCTAGTTGTCCCTTGATTGTTTTGTTCAGCTTAGGATAGACTCTGAACTGGAGGGGTTAGATACAGTTGTTTCTTGTTTCAGCTTGTTTCATAATTAACCCTTTCGCGCACGGTACCGTGATTTGCGTTACATGTGGTGTGGTGTGCAAAAGCACAGGACCACAAATCACGTGAAAACGCAAAAAAATTAACAAAAAAATAAGTTTTCGGCCGATTTGCGTCAAATTTTGTAGCATTCTAGCAACCACGTGTCTCTCCCGAGGTAAGACTTTGGCAACACTGCAATGACTCCTATGTGCCTGTACGTAGTGATAGAATCTCAGTGCTCCACTAGCAGCCAGACAGCAGGGTCGTGCTGTGTTGTGTTGTCCCTTTAAATCTGCCATTTTCCCCCTCCCACCCGATTCTGAAGCCATTATTGAAATATTGTGACTGTACAGTGTTTTTTACTATACTGTGAAGTGATTGTGTCTATTGAACATAGATATATTGTTCGTAAAGCATTGGGTCCCGTTATCAGCTGTTAGGCCTAGAGGCAGAGTCTGGTTTGTTATAGCGGGGCTTCCACTCACCCTGCCCGTAAAATGATGTATTTTACTCTTATAGTGAAGCCTTTACTTACATCTGTGAAACATATAGTGCCTGGATTAGTGAAATAACTGACCTACCATAGCAGGCATTATGTTATGCCACAGAGATAACATAGACATATGGATTAGTTGTTAAGGGAACAGGCGGTATCTTACACCAAACAGTAGGGAAGGGAATAACAGAAGAGGCTGGGATGGAATCATGTGATAGTATTTTATATTGCATATGGTTCAGTGTGAAATATACGTATAAAATAGTGCAGCGAGTGTTCACCGAGAAATACTGCGTGCACTGACTGACAGCGGAAAGTTATGTAATGATCAGAGACAAGAAAATATGCCACACAGCGACACATATATGACATTTATAATGTCATACTGTATATGTGTCGCTACGTATGTCGTGCAGCGAATGTTCGTGGAGAAATCTATTGTGTGCATCGTATGTGTTAGGCAAACGTGGTGCAAGGAACAGAGAATACGCCACACATACACACATACGCACGCACGTGCACACACACACACACACA